>JAAAWM010010008.1:0-32506 GCA_036873465.1 Thinopyrum obtusiflorum
TGCCCTTCATGTCACCACATGATTAGGCCACCTCTCATCAGAGGTCATCGCAATTTTGGAACATGCGGGAAAAGATCGATAACGTGGCTCCAACCACGTTAACGTCGAAGAGAGTCGGATGACGCAAGGCTGGCATGCTACAACAGTACCACCTTGCTGCCCTTCATGTCACTACATGATTAGGCCACCTCTCATCAGAGGTCATCGCAACTTCGGAACAACCGGGTCGTTGCCTTACAAGCAACGAGGTATTTATCGACACTCACATGCCACGCACAAACTTTCACATGAACATGCAAAACATCTGCCATATCAAATGTTCAAACATGCTTGCCTGGTTCGGAGAAGTCGGAGTCTAGCTCGGCGAAGTTCGCGGCTCCGTCCCCTCTCCCGGAACCTACGGCAATCACGAAACGGGGTACTAACGTGAAAACCAACACATGCACAGAAACTTTGCCAAATATTTTTCAAATAAATCCCATAAAAAACTAGACAAAATTTGGAGATTGACAGAAAAAGAATCACTCAAAAATACCTTTTCATTAAAAAGTTATAAAGGTTTCTGTCCAGGGACCTTTCTGTAATGAAACAGAAAAGTTCCAGGGTTTTAACTGAGAAAACAGAAAACGCTTCGGCTGGGAATGCGCAAGCGCAAGGAGAAAACGTATTTTGCCCGAAGGCGCCAACAGAAAACGGTTCGGGGAAATAAAACAGAGGCTGACACGCGGGGCCCGCATGTCAGGTTTGAAAGCTCGCCGGCGCCCGAAGACGGCGGTGGACGCCGGCGTCGAACCACGGCGAGTTAGGAGAAACGGAGGGTACCAAGAGCTTCAGTGTCTTCTTCCGCGTCGGTGGGTGGTGGACTCGTCCAACGGGGAGCACCACGTCGACGGCGACACTATCTCCGGCGGACGGCGGTTCGGGTGAGGTTGGGGAACTCCGGTGGAGGGCTGCAAAGTACGAATTGAGGCGCGGGTCAGAACGGGTGATGCAAGGAGAAGCTACTGGCAAGAGAATGGGGGCTGCGGAGCACACACGGGGGCGAATCGGGCTGGATCCCGTGGCGGATCGCGGCGGCCGGAGTCGAGGAAGGAGACCCCCTCGCGGCTCTTCCAGTGGCGGGGGGGGGGGGGGGGGGGGGGGGGGGGGGGGGGGGGGGGGGGGGGGGGGGGGGGGGGGGGGGGGGGGGGGGGGGGGGGGGGGGGGGGGGGGGGGGGGGGGGGGGGGGGGGGGGGGGGGGGGGGGGGGGGGGGGGGGGGGGGGGGGGGGGGGGGGGGGGGGGGGGGGGGGGGGGGGGGGGGGGGGGGGGGGGGGGGGGGGGGGGGGGGGGGGGGGGGGGGGGGGGGGGGGGGGGGGGGGGGGGGGGGGGGGGGGGGGGGGGGGGGGGGGGGGGGGGGGGGGGGGGGGGGGGGGGGGGGGGGGGGGGGGGGGGGGGGGGGGGGGGGGGGGGGGGGGGGGGGGGGGGGGGGGGGGGGGGGGGGGGGGGGGGGGGGGGGGGGGGGGGGGGGGGGGGGGGGGGGGGGGGGGGGGGGGGGGGGGGGGGTATGAAGGGCTCCTTGCCGGGCTCAGGATTGCCACAGAATTGGGAATCAAGAAGCTGGTCATTCGAGGAGATTCACAACTTGTGGTGAGACAAGTCAACAAGGATTACCAAAGTCCATTGATGGAGGCATACGTTGAGGAAGTGAGAAGATTGGAGGAGCGCTTTGACAGATTGCAAACAGAGCATGTACCCCGTGCGGAAAACAACATAGCTGATCATCTGTGAAAGTGTGCTGCGCAAAAACTTCCTGTCGAACTAGGAACTTTTGTTCTCCATCTTACTCAGCCCTTTGTATCCCCAGCAACAATGGCCCGAAAGAGGAGGAAGTTGGACTCCGGTAAGCCTCTCCTGGTAGAGCCTCCGGGGGCTCCTGGTAGGGACCCTACCGAAAACAACTCCCCATCGATTGTCGGGCTGCGCTCTCCTGCCGGGCCACTGGTCCCCGTGGTCGAGGAACACACTCCCGCAGTCCTTGTTGCCGAGCCCTAGGCTCCAACTTCGGCAAGGCACATAGTTCATTTCCTCCAAACTGGAGAACTACCCGATTAGCAGGAGGAAGCTGAAAGAGTAGCCCAGAAGGCCAGTATGTATCAATTTGTCGATGACACTCTATAGAGAAGAAGGGCCAATGGTGTGAAATTGAAGTGCATCTGCCGGAAAGAAGGAAAGGAACTGCTGGCGGAAATACACAAAGGCATGTGCGGCTCCCACATTGGATCAAGGGTATTAGTTGGGAAAGCATTCCGGCAAGGATTCTATTGGCTCACAGCTCTTCAGACAATCCCTTTGTCATGGCCGTTTTTAGTCTCGGGGCTCGATATCCTAGACCCTTTCCCCCGAGCTGCTGGGGGATTTGAATTCTTATTTTTTGCCATCGACAAGTTTACAAAGTGGCGGGAAGTAGATGCCATGAGAAAGGTGACTGCTCAGTCAGTTATCAAGTTCTTAAAAGGATTGGTGTGCCGCTTCGGGGTCCCTGTCTGGATCATCAGAAGGTCACAGGCACATTTCAAGGAGTCAATCCCGGTAGGAGTCATCCTAAGGGAAAGATCACATTGCCAGTGACATTTGGGGGAGAATTGAACTATCGGACTGAGAAGGTTGTGTTTGATGTGGTCGTCCTCCCCCTGCCATACAATGGGATCCTTGGATGCCCAGCTCTGGCAAAAATCATGGCGGCATCCCACTATGCCTACAACACTTTGAAGATGCCAGGGCCGGTAGGAGTCATTTTCATTCCGTCAGACGAGAAAGACGCAATCATTAGCGTGGATAAGATGTACCGGGACGCAGTCGCGGCAGATGCCGCGGTAGCAGCAGTCCCCGCCAAGGAAAACAGGGGAAAGAAGAAGGATAGCAGGGACACCAGCAAGGAATCCGGGAAGCGTACCTCTTCGGAGTGCGCTGCGCCTATTGATGACTTGCCGGAAAGTTCCAACAGCAAGAGATCCAAGGTCACTGCACCACATGTGAAGAAGGTCTCGGCAGGGCTGGCTGGCGTTGATGGTACCTTGACTATCAGCGCCACCCTTGATGACAAGTAGGAAAGCACGCTCGTTGCCGTCATGCGGGCAAATATCGATGTGTTTGCCTGGCAGCCATCTGATATCCCCAGTGTTCCCAGGGAGCTAATCGAGCACCACCTTGCTGTCTGCCCACATGCCTGACCCGTCACGCAAAAGATTCAAAAGCAGGCCTTGGAGAGGCAGCAGTTCATTACCGAAGAGATTAAGAAGCTTGAGGCAGCTGGTCTGGTCAGAGGAGTACTGCATCCGACATGGTTAGCAAACCCAGTGGTCGTACACAAGGCTAAGGAAAAATGGAGGCTTTGCCTAGATTTCACAGATCTCAACAAGGCTTGCCCCAAGGACCCATTTCCCTTGCTGCGCATCGACCAAATTGTGGACTCCACTTCGGCTTGTGATTTTCTCTCCTTTGTGGATGCATACTCTAGGTATCATCAGATCTTCATGTCCAAGGAAGGCGAAGAGAAGACCTCGTTCATCACCCCATGCGGTACGTACTGCTTTGTGCGCATGCCTTTCGGGTTAAAGAGTGCCGGATCCACTTTTGCAAGAGCAGTCCAAATTGGTTTTGAACCACAGTTGCATAGAAACATTGAGGCTTATATGGATGATATTGTGGTCAAGACCAAGGATGGATCAACCCTCATGCAGGATTTGGAGGAGACATTTGCTAATCTGCGCAAGATCAACTTGAAGCTAAATCCAGAGAAGTGTGTGTTTGGTTTTCCCTCCAGCAAGCTACTTGGGTTCTTCGTGTCCCATCGTGGGTTCGAAGCGAACCCAACAAGATCAAGGCTATCGAGCAGATCTAGGCATCCAGGACAGTCAAAGATGTGAGGCGTCTAGCAGGGTGCGTTGCCGCAGTTAGCAGCTTCATCTCCAAGTCTGTCGAGCACGCCCTGCCGTTCTTCAAAATTTTAAAGAAGGCAGGGCCCATGAAGTGGACCCCGGAAGCAGACGCAATTTTACAAGATTTGAAGAGCTACTTGTCCTTTGTGCCCACTTTGGTTGCCCCTAAACCACAAAAGCCATTGCTGCTGTACTTAGTGGCAACTAATCAAGTGGTTAGTGCAGCCCTAGTGGCACAGCGGGAAGTAGAGGAACAGAGAGTGAGCAAAGTGCGGCAGGACCGGATGAGGATCAGGACAAAGAAGAGCACGACAGCAGGGGCAACCCCAAGGACGTGGCAAGGAAGAAAGTGGTGCAGCGCCCAGTATACTTCGTTAGTTCCCTATTACAGGGTGCTAGATCGAGGTACTCTGTTGTGCAAAAGTTGATTTTTGGCCTCAAGGAAACTGCGCCACTACTTCCAAGCCCATGAGATCATGGTTGTCACCCACTTTCCATTGCAAAAGGATACTCCGAAACCCTAAGGCTACCGGCAGAATTGTGGAATGGGCTTTGGAGTTATCTAGCTTTGGCCTAAAATTTGAGAGCACATCAACAATTCAGAGCAGCGCAATTGCAGAGTTTATTGCAGAATGGACGCCAACCCCTGATGAGGAAGTACTGGAAACAGTTACACCCGACAAGGAAGGGCCACAAGAATGGAGCATGTATTTCGATGGTGCATTCTCCCTGCAAGGTGTAGGGGTTGGCATGCTTCTCATTGCTCCCACAAGGGAGCACTTGAAGTACGTCGTCCAGATGCATTTTCCCCGGGAGGAGGCAACCAACAATACAGCAGAGTATGAAGGGCTCCTTGCCGGGCTCAGGATTGCCACAGAATTGGGAGGGGGGGGGGGGGGGGGGGGGGGGGGGGGGGGGGGGGGGGGGGGGGGGGGGGGGGGGGGGGGGGGGGGGGGGGGGGGGGGGGGGGGGGGGGGGGGGGGGGGGGGGGGGGGGGGGGGGGGGGGGGGGGGGGGGGGGGGGGGGGGGGGGGGGGGGGGGGGGGGGGGGGGGGGGGGGGGGGGGGGGGGGGGGGGGGGGGGGGGGGGGGGGGGGGGGGGGGGGGGGGGGGGGGGGGGGGGGGGGGGGGGGGGGGGGGGGGGGGGGGGGGGGGGGGGGGGGGGGGGGGGGGGGGGGGGGGGGGGGGGGGGGGGGGGGGGGGGGGGGGGGGGGGGGGGGGGGGGGGGGGGGGGGGGGGGGGGGGGGGGGGGGGGGGGGGGGGGGGGGGGGGGGGGGGGGGGGGGGGGGGGGGGGGGGGGGGGGGGGGGGGGGGGGGGGGGGGGGGGGGGGGGGGGGGGGGGGGGGGGGGGGGGGGGGGGGGGGGGGGGGGGGGGGGGGGGGGGGGGGGGGGGGGGGGGGGGGGGGGGGGGGGGGGGGGGGGGGGGGGGGGGGGGGGGGGGGGGGGGGGGGGGGGGGGGGGGGGGGGGGGGGGGGGGGGGGGGGGGGGGGGGGGGGGGGGGGGGGGGGGGGGGGGGGGGGGGGGGGGGGGGGGGGGGGGGGGGGGGGGGGGGGGGGGGGGGGGGGGGGGGGGGGGGGGGGGGGGGGGGGGGGGGGGGGGGGGGGGGGGGGGGGGGGGGGGGGGGGGGGGGGGGGGGGGGGGGGGGGAAAGTGGCGGGAAGTAGATGCCATGAGAAAGGTGACTGCTCAGTCAGTTATCAAGTTCTTAAAAGGATTGGTGTGCCGCTTCGGGGTCCCTGTCTGGATCATCACCGACAACGACACCCAGTTCACGAGCCGCGCCTTCATGCAAGACATTCATGCCCTCGGAAGCAAGATCTAATTTGCCTCTGTGGCACATCCCAGAAGCAATGGACAAGCTGAGTGGGCGAACGCTGAAGTGTTGCAAGGACTCAATACAAGAACATTTGATATGCTGCAGAAGTGCGACAAGCGATGGATCAATGAACTGCCGATAGTTCTCTGGTCCCTCAGAATGACACCAAATCGAGCTACTGGGCAGACTCCCTTCTCCCTAGTTTATGGGGCAGAAGCAGTTATCCCCACGAAACTCATTTACGGGTCGCCTCAAGTGCTTGACTATGATGAAGTAGCGCAGGATCAGCACCGGTGTGACGATGTTGTGCTTCTCAAGGAGAACTGTCTCCGTGCTGCTATGTGTGCTGCACGCTATCAGCAAGCCCTGCGCCGCTATCACAGCTGCATGGTTCATGCCCGGTGTTTTGAGGAAGGCGACCTTGTCCTTAGGCGCGTTCAGTCCGCCAAGGGTACAAACAAGTTGAAGCCAAAGTGGGAAGGCCCTTACCGGGTAGTTTGAGTCACCAGACCTGGCGTAGTACGTCTAAAGACCGGAGATGGCACTCAATTGCAAAACTCATGGAATATTGAGCATCTCCACAAGTTCTACCCGTAAGGCCAGCCACCCTTTTGTACAGGCCTTGCCTCAGTTGCATGTAACCCCTTGTACAAAGCAAGGCGCAGACCCTAAGCAACAGAGAAATAAATGAAGCATTGGGGGCCCCCCGACAAGTTGCATGCATGCATAAGCATTTCATGAGCATCGCACGTTCATGTAGATAAGATCGCATCTGGCATCATTTCCATCGGCATAAAACTGCAGGTTCCTCCCGAGAGCTTGGCCTCTAAGGGAAGCTGGAAAGATGAACCAACACTGCGATCTCCGGTGAGCCAAACAGATATTTTCTATCTCTTGTCCATACGTGTTCTGTAAGCAAAGACTAGTGCATAAGAGAACCTCGCCGCTTTTTGAAACTTAGGTGCTCCCATTGTGATAGCTTGGCTTACTAGGGATGATAGACTACTCATATCAATAAGGAATTCCTTCTTTTTCGGGAGCCCATTCGGAAAGAACTCCAAAGTTAAGCGTGCTTAGCTTGGAGTAATTTCAGGATGGGTGACCGACCGGGAAGTTGCTCCCAGGTGCGCACGTGTGAGGATAAAGTGCGCAGAAAAGACTAGTATTGATCTATGGGGCCAGTCTAGATCCCGCCAGGAGTAACGACCACTGACGGGTGTGTCCGGGGCGTTACAAGTTGGTATTTGAGCCGACCCTCGTGGTTACATGGATGTTTGTGGATAGGTGTGCGGTCATGTTGTGCATGACGTTTGTGACCCGTCATGGCACACGTCATGGCACGTGTGCCGGACTGGAAGCATAGACGTATGTGCCAAGAAGAAACATTCCTGTGGCCCGACGAGGACGTCGGTTCCTATGAGTGGGGGTGTATGTGATAGCCTGGCTTATTAGGGATGATAGACTACTCATATCAGTAAGGAATTCCTTCTTTTTCGGGAGCCAATTCGGAAAGAACTCCAAAGTTAAGCGTGCTCAGCTTGGAGTAATTTTAGGCTTGATAACCGACCGGGAAGTTGCTCCCGGGTGCGCACGAGTGAGGACAAAGTGCGCGGAAAAGACTAGTATTGATCTGTGGGGCCGGTATGGATCCCGCCAGGAGGAACGACCATCGGTGGGTGTGTCCGGGGTGTTACACCCATCCCTCGACTCGAACGTTGCTTCGGTCAGGATGGTCGCAGTGGCCTTTGATGAAAAAAGTTTGGCGGGGGGTTGTTCCCTCATCACAATTTATGCCCGGTAGGCTTAATTCCCCGGTAACAAAATAGAGGGTACCGACAGGATAGCCTGCCGGGGGAAACTTGTTTACTTAAAAATATAGAGGCATTCCACCTCTGCATGGACGTATACATGCACGAGTCCCCGACAAGGTTCATCTTTTTCATTAATATGCTGATCAAACAAGTATAAACCTTACAGAACACAGACATGGATTCAAGAGATTACATTATTTGAACTAAAATTTGGCAAGTGCCTACAGATTTAAGATTGAAAAGAGATAAGTGCCCCGTAATCTCCTCTTTTCGTTTTCCCTCCACCAGGTACTGGGTGGGAAGAGGAGAGGACTAAAGAAGCACCCAAGCAGGAACCCATCCCGGTCCCGCCACGGCCTGCCATGTGTGGCCTGACAAGATCGGGAGTGGTGAGGCTGTGAAGGAGGGGCACAAAGAGCAGCGCGGCGGTGCCCTGGTCACCTCCTCCAAGACTAGCAAGAAGCCCCGGCTTGAGCACCGGTGGAGTCATCCACCAAAGCTCAGCTGGAAGACTGCTGGAGGGGAGGCGAAGGCACCAAGGGAACATCCCTCCCCGGCTATCACCGAAGGAGACTGGTGAAGATGGTGCCGGGGAGGGAGGGGAAGAGCGGAAAGATGAGGTGGCAGGTCGCCATAAGGAGGCGAAGGCGTCAGCGCCATCGTACTCCAACCTGATGCCCTACCACCCGCCTTCTCCGTCTTCCCTCATTTTCTCTCCATCACCACCACTCCAGAGAAACGACAGGCCCCCAGCCCGATGCCTTCCCCAGAGAAGCAGCAGAGGGCCAAGATGGCCAGGGGGCTCAGGGCGCACGCTCCCCACCTTGGCGGGCAGGAAGAGCCACCTCCCCTCAACATCAGCCCTAGGTCCACCGGAAGGGGCAGTGCTGGGATTACAAACGATCCCCTGCCCTGCATCCCGGGTGGATGTCGAGGGCGCCAAGAACCTGGTCGCTGGGCCAACAAACGGCAGCAGCTCAAGGCAAGATGCCGCATTACGTAACAAATGACCGACCGTGGCAGAAGAGACAAGCATTTCCCCACACTGGGGAAGCTTGATATCTCCCACATCACGGACGACTCGTCCGCCGCGTCTTCTCCGGGCTTTGACCAGGCTCACTCCCCAAGCATCAGCACGAGCATTCGGTGTCGCCAACCTCAAGCTACTGACTGGGGCCTGGCCCCAGCCTCTTCTCTTCAACATAACCAGCAGAAAGCAGAGGATGGGGGAGAGGGGATGCGAGGATGAATGCCTCCGCTCTTCCCCTCCCCTCCTTTTATAGGCGGGTCAGGGAAGAGAGCCGATCCCTCATCGAGTAATCGCCGCCCTCCTCCACCAACTCAAGAAGACTGGGCCCCTTCCTTGATGCTCTCCCGCACCACGCACCTCCGTTACCTACCCCACGCGATGCATGCAGTGTACGTGGCTGATGAGGGAGTCCTGGATTAGGGGGTCCCCGGGCGTCCGGACTATGTGACATGGGCCAGACTGATGGGCCGTAAATATACAAGATAGAAGGCCTTCCCCCGTGTCCGGATGGGACTCCTTTGCGTGGATGGCAAGCTTGGCGTTCGGATATGAAGATTCCTTTCTCTATAAACCGACTCTGTACAACCCTAGGCCCCTCCGGTGTCTTTATAAACCGGAGGGGTTAGTCCGTAGAGGCAATCATAATCATATAGCCTAGACATCTAGGGTTTAGCCATTATGATGTCAAGGTACATCAACTCTTGTAACCCCTATACTCATCAAAGTCAATCAAGTAGGAAGTAGGGTATTACTTCCATTAAGGGGGCCCGAACCTGGGTAAACATCGTGTCCCTTGTCTCCTGTTACCTTCGATCCACAGATGCATAGTTCGGGCCCCCTACCCGAGATCGGCCGGTTTTGACACCGACATTGGTGCTTTCATTGAGAGTTCCACTGTGCCGTTGACAGAAGGTTCGATGGCTCGATCGATCATCTACAGTGATATTGTTATGGGGGAGACTTTTCTCCCCGGCCAAATTTTCGTATTCGGCGGCTTCGCACTGCGTGCCAACTCGATTGGCCACCTTGAACAGATTGACAGCTACGCCCCTGGTCACCAGATCAGTTTCGAGAACCTAAACTATGTCACTGATATCCGAGGAGACTTGATCCTCGAAGGGTTCGCGGCCCCGACCATCGCTATGGCCTTAAATCTGGAGCAAACCATCTGGTCCGAAGATGGGAGTGTGGAGCCCACCGGACTCTCCGTTGCAAACTGCATTATCAAGGATTCGGAGGCGATCGTGTCCACGACGAACTCAGAATCAGTCCAGGTTCCCCCTATCATTGGAAGGCCGGACTCGCCCCCGGACTCCAGATCTGAACTCTCAAAGTCTGCGCCAAGTAGGCAGGGCCAGGAGGCTTTCACCCCGGCCAGCCCCGCGGACTCTCGCTTCCATGTCCAAACCTCGCTCTTAAACGAGGCCCTGGACTTAATGCGATCCCTCGCTATTACAGAGGAATCACTTCCGAACTACGCCCAGCCCGGACTAGGGGCTGAGAGCGGGGAATTTTACGTCCCACCCACCACGCACTTCATAGCCACTGTCGATGACCTAACTGACATGCTGAACTACGCCTCCGAAGACATCGACGGCATGGACGACGATGCCAGAGACAAACAAGGCTAAGACCCGCCAATTACCGGACGTTGGACGGCCACCTCCACATATGACGTGTATATGGTGGACACACCCAAAGAGTCTGACGATGACGGCAAGAAGGATCCGGTTGAGGACAAGCCTGCTGAAGTACCTCCAAAGCGTCGACGCCAGTGGCCCCGCTCAAAATCGCATTGCGAAAAAGACAGCAATACCGGCACCGGAGATAATAACACTCTGGAGAATGCCGAAGACCCCGAAGCCCCTGTCGAGCCAACATCCGAACATGATGATTGGGAGGATGGGCAAGTTAACCCTGACGATCTAGTCGGGAATGAGGCCTCGGAGGATAGTAACTATCTACCAATCTTCGAGGATGATGTGAGCCTCAGTGACAAAGACTTCATCGTACCAGAGGAACCACTCGAGCAGGAGCGCTTCAAGCGCCAGCTAATCGCCACTACGAGAAGCCTAAAAAAGAAGCAGCAACAACTCCAAGCCTAGCAGGATACATTCAACGACAGATGGACCCAAGTCTTGGCTGCCGAAGAGTATGACCTTCAACGCCCAATAAAGAGTTATCCGAAGCGTCGGCTACTTCCACAATTCGACGATGAGGCCATCGAGTTGATACCGTCAAGATACGACCGTGCTGAAGAACCAGACCGGCCACCACATGGACGAGATAAAGCGTCGACTTACGCCGAACACCAACCCGTGCCACCTCGCCATAGAGGCAGAGTGACAGCGGCACCAGAATACACCTACGACCTATGGCAGGACCTGGACAATAGAGCAGGCCAAGCCAAATCAATCTATGGATCAAGGGGCATACCCTAACGCAAGAGGAAGGCCATCAGGCCTGGCGCGATAGGTATGACCTCACCCGGGCCGAAAACCGCATACAGACTTCATCCAAACTGCGTCGTGACGTCGCCCGATATAGAGGCGCCGCACACCCCTTATGCTTCATCGTTGAGGTAATGGAGCACCAATTCCCAGAAGGGTTTAAACCCGTGAACATTGAGTCATACGATGGTACGACAGATCCCGCAGTATGGGTCGAAGATTTTCTTCTCCAGATTCACATGGCCCGCGGTGACGATCTACATGCCATCAAATACCTCACCCTAAAACTTAAGGGACCAGCACGGCACTGGTTAAACAACATCCCAGAAAACTCATTGGTAGCTGGGAAGATTTGGAAGACGCCTTTAGAGAAAACTTCCAAGGTATTTATGTCCGGCCACCGGACGCCGATGACCTTAGTCACATAGTCCAGCAACCCGGAGAGTCAGCCCGGAAGCTATGGACCAGGTTCTTAATTAAAAAGAACCAAGAAAAACCAAAGTCCATGGCAGCCCTTACCGCACTCATGACCTGCTTTTGCGCGGGAGAAGATAGCTGGCTCGCTCGTAGAAGCAACAGCACCAGCGACCCTGGCACCTCCGAAGCCAGAGATGGCAACGGCAAGCCACGATGCAACAAACACAAGCCTCGAAGCAACAATGAAAATACCCAAGACACGGCAGTCAACGCCAGATTCAGTGGCTCTAAACCCGGTCAGCGGAAGAAGCCATTCAAAGGAAACAAAGGTGGTCCATCCAGTTTGGACAGAATACTCGATAGGCCTTGCCAGATTCATGGCACCCCTGACAAGCCTGCAAATCATAACAATAGAAATTGTTGGGTCTTTAAGCAGGCCGGTAAGCTAAATACCAAGCATAAGGGGAAAGGGCCACCTAGCGAATACGACGATGAAGAGCCTTGCCTGCCGAATAAAGGGGGACAGAAGAAATTTCCCCCCGAGGTCAAAACGGTGAATATGATCTACGTTACTCATATCCCTAAGCGGGAGCGCAAGCGCGCATTAAGGGACGTCTATGCCATAGAGCCAGTCACTCCAAAATTTAACCCATGGTCAACCTACCCGATCACTTTCGATCGCAGAGACCATCCGACTAGTATCCGTCATGGAGGTTCGGCCGCATTGGTCCTCGATCCAATTATCGACGGATTCCACCTCACGCAAGTCCTTATGGACGGCGACAACAGTCTTAACATGCTTTATCAGGACACTGTCCGCAAAATGGGTATTGATCCATCAAGAATCAAGCCCACTAAAACCAGCTTTAAAGGAGTTATACCCGGCGTAGAGGCCTGTTGCACAGGATCCATAACGCTGGAAGTCGTCTCGGCTCACCAGATAACTTTCGAAGCAAAGACTTGATTTTCAACATCGTCCCCTTCCATAGTGGCTATCATGCACTGCTTGGACGAACCGCGTTCGTCCGTTTGAATGTAGTCCCAAACTATGATTATCTAAAGCTCAAGATGTCTGGATCACGTGGCTTCATAACAGTCAATGGAAACATGGAGCGCAACCTCCGTACTGGGGAGCATACCGCGGCCCTCGCAGCCGAAGGGCAGGGTGGCCTCATTAAGCCGAATACTACATCGGTAGTCAAGCCCCCAGACACTGTCAAACGAGTCCGGTCTACCCTGCAGAATGGGAGTCCGGCTCGCCCAGAGCTAGACTAGCAATTCATCCTCCATCAAAACCCCAACCTGATAGCGGCATATGTACCGCGCGTACATAACTACGCACTAAAGATACCATTGGCTAGGACGGAGGCCTATTAAAAATAAGGTCCACAATACGGTTCGACCCTATCCGGACCCCCATATTCTTCCTTTTCTTCTTCTTATTTTTATTTTTCAGGTTCTTTACAACCCACATCACTTTTTGATGGTACCAAGGGCCCTTTTTCCAGGCCCCTTATGTATGCTCAATAGTTTATCCTCTCAAAGGATCACACACCAAGGCGACAAGCAGCGCAGACATGCGACAGAGTATCCAAAGGATCTTCCAGATCATCTTTCCCTTTTTAGGACCTGTATACTGCTTTCCCTTGAGCCTGGCATGTAAAATAGCCTAGATGCTTATCGCATCCTCTGTAAAAATATGTTTTGACATATCAATCAGACTATAAGGGAAACAGTTTCGCCCAACCCTGTTTGGTATTGGCTTACTTCCTAATCTGTATTCCCTCTTTATGTTAGATTGTTGTATATACCTCGGCATGATTCAAATCGCCAGGGGCTCTATCCAGCCACGTATATTTTTCAAAAAAAATAAGTCCGGACACTTTTATAGTACGCTTCGGCGTCCCGAATATGGCACTATATGCATTGGCTCCGAATCATGTCTTTGGTCAATAGTTGGGTTGCCCGGCTCCTATGATTACCACCTTACGTTCCGCTTGTTCGGCTAAGGTAGTAAAGGGAGAACTACTGCGGTTGTGTTTCTAGTTCGTCCGGTCAAACACCTCAGTAGAGAAAGCTGAAAACTGACTGTCATGATGCGGTGAGAGCTGGTCAGCAATTCGGCGACCTACTAAATCTCTAGTGATTTCTTCCGTATTACATGAAGAACTGGCTCTTTCCAGTCACGTGCTTAAGGCATCCAAGTTCGGATAGCCACACGCGCACCAGGGGCTATCTCACAGTCACATGTCAAACTCCTATGGCTAAGTGAGAGTAATAAACCCGCATAGTCCGATTGCCTGGTTCGCCGCACTAACACCTCCTTCACGGACCAAGATGTTCGGTCAAGTGTGGTTATGTGCTACCCCGAGCACCCCCGTAATATCTACGTGGGGGCTGAAGCCGACGACTGGCAAACTCTCAGGGATAAAAATGGCCGCACAAGAGGAAAAACACTTTAAAATAAACAGCATAAATATGTTACAAAGCTTTGGCTCATACAACACCTGGGTAGTTCAGATACATTCACTCGAATATGATGTCCTTCGAGCACTAGCCCTCTATTAAGCGGGCACCCTCCAGGACGTCTTCAAAATAGCGCTCCGGCGTGCGATGATCCGTGCCTCCGGACGGACTCTCAACTGCCATGATGGCGGCCTTCATTTTCGCCCAGTGCATGTTGACATAGGCAAAGGCCAGCCGCGCACCTTCTATACATGACGACCGCTTGACCGCATAATACGGGGCAGCGCGTCAACAAGTTGCTGCACCGGGCCAAAATAGCTGCTTGGGATGGGTTCGGCTGGCCACAGCCGGACTATGACTTCCCTCATGGCCAATCCGGAGATCCTATGCAGCTCGGACCACTGCGCCATCTGGTCATTCAACAACACTGGGTGCTCCCGCGCCATGAACTGTGACCAGAATAGCCTCTCCGCCGTGTGCCCCTCCTGGGCCTGGAAGAACTGCGTAGCGTCGGCGACACTCTTTGGAAGATCCACAAGGCATCTAGAACAATCCACAGTCAATTGAGCAAGACATACTTCTGATTGACGAATTTACTCTATAAAAGAAAAGGCTTACCAGCCGCTATTTGTCCGGCCTACTTGATCTCCTCGCGTGCCTCTCGGGATGTGGCTTGCACCTCCTCGGCCTCTTTAAGGGCCTTGGCAAGGTTGGTCGCCTGGGCTTTATTCTTCTCCTCTAGGGACTCGCACTTGTTGGTAGCGTCCTTGAGCGCCTGCTCCACTTTGGTCTCCTGCTCCTCGTATTGGCAGCGGACGACCTGCTCGGACTTCAGGTCCTCGGCCGCTTTGTTCACCCTTGCCTACTCCTTGGCCTGGGCAAGCTCACCCCTAAGGGCCTCGACAGCAGCAGCACTGCCTGCAATCATACACATAGCAGCGCATGAGCTTTGACTCAAGATCTGCATATTAATACAGGCATGAACGAAATATTCCGAAACATACCTTGGGCTTCATCAAATCTCTTGTTGATACGGATGAGATCCTCATCGGCCAGCCCCAGCTTACGCTTGAGCTCGGATACTTCGGCGGCCTGGGCGGTTGCCGCTAACAGTGAAGCCTGCGTCTCAACATATAAAAGTACATTATCTCCTGCGAATATTATCGATCCTCTGTTTGCCCTTTTTCAAAAGATGACCAGAGTCTCAAGGGCTACTATCTATACACAGACATCTTTTTCATATGAAAAGCGGCCAGGAATATTACATTGCATACCTCGAAGCCTATTAGGAGGCTAGTGACGACCTCGTTCAGCCCGCTCTTGGCGGACTGAACCTTTTCAATCACCACACCCATCAGGGTGCGGTGCTCCTCCATGACCGAAGCATGTTGCAGTGCCTCCATTAGTGTGTTCGGCTCCTCCGGATTAGTGGAGGTTGCCACAGAAGTTGGCACTCCCCCACCCTTGCGGGGGGGTCTCCTATTCGATTCCGGAGCCACTTGGGTTTCCGGAATAGTGTTTGGCTGGGGGCCGGACTTGTCAAGTCCCCCGCCGTCAGTCTCTGTGGGGATTGCTCCCCCCGTTTTTTTGGTGGCCAAGGCGTTACCCTCTGGCGCCATTTTGGCGGCCTCCCATACCACCCTAATGACCCACAAGTGTAGGGGATCTATCATAGTCCTTTCGATAAGTAAGAGTGTCGAACCCAGCGAGGAGCAGAAGGAAATGACAAGCGGTTTTCAGTAAGGTATTCTCTGAAGCACTGAACTTATCGGTAACAGATAGTTTTGTGATAAGGTAATTTGTAACGGGTAACAAGTAACAAGAGTAAATAAAGTGCAGCAAGATGGCCCAATCCTTTTTGTAGCAAAGGACAAGCCTGGACAAACTCTTATATAAAGGAAAACGCTCCCGAGGACACATGGGAATTATCGTCAAGCTAGTTTTCATCACGCTCATATAATTCGCGTTCGTTACTTTGATAATTTGGTATGTGGGTGGACCGGTGCTTGGGTACTGCCCTTTCTTGGACAAGCATCCCACTTATGATTAACCCCTATTGCAAGCATCCGCAACTACAAAAGAAGTATTAAGGTGGACCTAACCATAACATGAAACATGTGGATCCAAAACAGCCCCTTACGAAGCAAAGCATAAACTAGGGTTTAAGCTCCTGTCACTCTAGTAACCCATCATCTACTTATTACTTTCCAATGCCCTCCTCTAGGCCCAAACAATGATGAAGTGTCATGTAGTCGACGTTCACATAAAACCACTAGAGGAAAGACAACATACATCTCATCAAAATATCAAACGAATACCAAATTCACATGACTACTTATAGCAAGACTTCTCCCATATCCTCAGGAACAAACGTAACTACTCACAAATCATATTCATGTTCATAATCAGAGGGGTATTAATATGCATAAAGGATCTGAACATATGATCTTCCACCAAATAAACCAACTAGCATCAACTACAAGGAGTAATCAACACTACTAGCAACCCACAGGTACCAATCTGAGGTTTTGATACAAAGATTGGATACAAGAGATGAACTAGGGTTTTAGAGGAGATGGTGCTGGTGAAGATGTTGATGGAGATTGACCCCCTCCCGATGAGAGGATCGTTGGTGATGACGATGGCGATGATTTCCCCCTCCCAGAGGGAAGTTTCCCCGGCAGAACAGCTACGCCGGAGCCCTAGATTGGTTCTGCCAAGGTTCCGCCTCGTGGCGGCGGAGTTTCTTCCCGAAAGCTTGCTTATGATTTTTTTCCAGGGTAAAAGACCTCATATAGCAGAAGATGGGCATCGAAGGCCTGCCAGGGGGCCCACGAGGCAGGGGGCGAGCCCAGTGGGGTAGGGCGCACCCCCCACCCTCGTGGATGGTGGGTGGCCCCCTGTGGTACTTTCTTCGCTCAGTATTTTTTATTGATTCCAAAAATAACTTTCATGGTGTTTCAGGACTTTTGGAGTTGTGCAGAATAGGTCTCTAATATTTGCTCCTTTTCCAGCCCAGAATTCCAGCTGCCGGCATTCTTCCTCTTCATGAAAACCTTGTAAAATAAGAGAGAATGGGCATAAGTATTGTGACATAACATGTAATAACAGCCCATAATGCAATAAATATCGATATAAAAGCATGATGCAAAATGGACGTATCAACTCCCCCAAGCTTAGACCTCGCTTGTCCTCAAGCGGAAGCCGATAAAGATAAATATGTCCACATGTTTAGAGATAGAGGTGTCGATAAAATAAAATACGGACATGAGGGCATCATGATCATTCTTATAACAACAACATATATGGATATTGTCATATGATTTCTTATGCTCAAGTAATAATCTATTCACAATGTCAAGTATGAATCAGAAACTTCATTGAGAACTAACAAACTATGATCTTGGTCATTGAAGCAATTGCAATTTATCGTAACATCGGAAAGAGTCAATATAAGAGATTTTCAGCAAGTCGACATACTCAACTATCATTTAGTCTTTCACAATTGCTAACACTCACGCAATACTTATGGGTATGGAGTTTTAATCGGACACAGAGAAAGATAGGGGCTTATAGTGTTGCCTCCCAACCTTTTACCTCAAGGGTAATGTCAACAATAATAGTTCATGCTAACTTACATCGAATTGGATATATATATCAGGATCTTTCCAACACAATGTGCTTGCCAAAGGATAAAATGTAAAAAGGAAAGGTGAAGATCACCATGACTCTTGTATAAGGTATAAGACAAGAATAGAGGATAGGCCCTTCGCAGAGGGAAGCAGAGGTTGCCATGTGCTTTTGTGGTCGGATGCACGAAATCTTAATGCAATAGAACGTCACTTTATATTGCCACTTGTGATATGGACCTTTATTATGCAGTCCCTCGCTTTTATTACTTCCACATCACAAGATCGTATAAAGCTTATTTTCTCCACACTAATAAATCATACATATTTAGAGAGCAATTTTTATTGCATGCAACATGACAACTTACTTAAAGGATCTTACTCAATCCATAGGTAGGTATGGTGGACTCTCATGGCAAAACTAGGTTTAAGGATATTTGGAAGCACAAGTAGTATCTCTACTTGGTGCAAAGAGTTTGGCTAGCATGAGGGGGAAAGGCAAGCTCAACATGTTGGATGATCCATGACAATATACTTTATTTCAGATATAAGAAAACATAACCCATTATGTTGTCTTCCTTGTCCAACATCAACCTTTTAGCATGTCATATTTTAATGAGTGCTCACAATCATAAAAGATGTCCAAGATAGTATATTTATATGTGAAAACCTCTCTTTCTTTATTACTTCCTATTAATTGCAACGATGACCAAAACTATGTTTGTCAACTCTCAACAACTTTTATTCATCATACTCTTTATATGTGAAGTCATTACTCTCCATAAGATCAATATGATCTCTTTATTTCTTTTTATTCTTTCTTTTTCTTTAATTCCCCCAAGATCATAGCAGGATAATCAAGCCCTTGACTCAACACTAATCTTTATTATATATAGCTCACGGACTCAATTACATAGAAGGATCATAAAGCAAAGCTCAAAACTAGATCATACTAAAACTTTATTCTACTAGATCAAGATATTACCAAAAGGATCGAACTAAGAAAAATGGTAAAGATAGGAGTGTGATGGTGATATGATACCGGGGCACCTCCCCCAAGCTTGGCAGTTGCCAACGGGAGTGCCCATACCCATGTATTTATCGCTCTTTCTTCGGAGATGGTGATGTGATATTCTCGGCGATGATGCCCCTCAGGATACGATTCTCTTCCTCGAGCTTATTGACTTGTTGCTTGAGGTCCATTACTTCCTTACGGAGCTTACCCGTGACGGCTAGAGCTCCTTTCACCCATGGATGTTGCATAGCTGCGGGAGAACAAGTAACACTCTTTTTCATATTTTCATAAGAGAGAAATTTAATATTGGAGGGGATGACCGAGTTTGGAATAGCTGAGCTCTGTAGTTCCCCCATCGTGAATCCGGCTCGGAAACGGGAAGTAACTTCTTGATCCTCCTCCATGGCATCTATCCTTTTCAAGTCGGCCTCCATCTCTTCCTCCGTTGATGGCCCAAAGTAGTCAGCATCACTTTTTGCTCTTGGTCCCGGTGTCGGATTGGACACCCGGCTCTCCCCGAATGACTCTTGAGAAGATATCTTGCCCTAATCTGCGGCAGAAACAGCTTGAAACAAAAACAGAGGATAATTGCATGGTACGGTGGTCAAAACCTTCGGGAGACAATATAATGAATTTTTACCGACCAAAAGAAGTATCGTGCAAGAAAACGGAGTCCGTAGGGTACACGAGGTGCCCATGAGGCAGGGGGCGCGCCCAGGGGGTAGGGCGCGCCCTCCACCCTCGTGGATGCCTCGTGTCCCTTTCGGACTACTTCTTATTTTCCTATTTTCTTAAATATTCCAAAATGGAGAAAAATTACCATTAGAACTGTTTTGGAGTCGGTTTACTTACCGTACCACATACCTATTCCTTTTCGGAGTCTGAAACGTTCTGGAAAGTGTCCCTTATGTATTCCTCCGGGGTTATGGTTTCAATAACATTGGTTTCAACATTTATAGGATTACCTGAGATGTAATGTTTGATTCTTTGACCGTTCACCACCTTTGGATTTGTGCCTGCAGAGTTGTTGATTTTTATGGCACCGGAACGATAGACCTCCTCGATAACGTAAGGCCCTTCCCATTTAGAGAGAAGTTTTCCTGCAAAAAATCTTAAGTGAGAGTTGAATATCAACACATAATCACCTACATTAAACTCACGCTTTTGTACCCTTCTGTCATGCCATCTTTTAACTTTTTCTTTAAACATTTTGGCATTTTCATAGGCCTGGGTTCTCCATTCATCAAGTGAGCTAATGTCAAATAGCCTCTTCTCACCGGCAAGTTTGAAATCATAATTGAGCTCTTTAATGGCCCAATATGCGGGGGGGGGGGGGGGGGGGGGGGGGGGGGGGGGGGGGGGGGGGGGGGGGGGGGGGGGGGGGGGGGGGGGGGGGGGGGGGGGGGGGGGGGGGGGGGGGGGGGGGGGGGGGGGGGGGGGGGGGGGGGGGGGGGGGGGGGGGGGGGGGGGGGGGGGGGGGGGGGGGGGGGGGGGGGGGGGGGGGGGGGGGGGGGGGGGGGGGGGGGGGGGGGGGGGGGGGGGGGGGGGGGGGGGGGGGGGGGGGGGGGGGGGGGGGGGGGGGGGGGGGGGGGGGGGGGGGGGGGGGGGGGGGGGGGGGGGGGGGGGGGGGGGGGGGGGGGGGGGGGGGGGGGGGGGGGGGGGGGGGGGGGGGGGGGGGGGGGGGGGGGGGGGGGGGGGGGGGGGGGGGGGGGGGGGGGGGGGGGGGGGGGGGGGGGGGGGGGGGGGGGGGGGGGGGGGGGGGGGGGGGGGGGGGGGGGGGGGGGGGGGGGGGGGGGGGGGGGGGGGGGGGGGGGGGGGGGGGGGGGGGGGGGGGGGGGGGGGGGGGGGGGGGGGGGGGGGGGGGGGGGGGGGGGGGGGGGGGGGGGGGGGGGGGGGGGGGGGGGGGGGGGGGGGGGGGGGGGGGGGGGGGGGGGGGGGGGGGGGGGGGGGGGGGGGGGGGGGGGGGGGGGGGGGGGGGGGGGGGGGGGGGGGGGGGGGGGGGGGGGGGGGGGGGGGGGGGGGGGGGGGGGGGGGGGGGGGGGGGGGGGGGGGGGGGGGGGGGGGGGGGGGGGGGGGGGGGGGGGGGGGGGGGGGGGGGGGGGGGGGGGGGGGGGGGGGGGGGGGGGGGGGGGGGGGGGGGGGGGGGGGGGGGGGGGGGGGGGGGGGGGGGGGGGGGGGGGGGGGGGGGGGGGGGGGGGGGGGGGGGGGGGGGGGGGGGGGGGGGGGGGGGGTTCTTTTCCATAAGATATTTAATAGCAGCATGATCAGTGTGAACAGTTACTTTAGAATCAACAATATAAGGTCTGAACTTATCACAAGCAAATACAACTGCTAATTTTTTTCAGTAGTAGCATAATTTCTTTGGGCATTGTCTAGAGTTTTACTAGCATATTGGATAACATTTAATTTCTTATCAACTCTTTGTCCTAGAACAGCACCTACAGCATAATCACTAGCATCACACATAATTTCAAAGGGTAAATTCCAATCAGGTGGCTGAACAATGGGTGCAAAAATCAAGGCTTTCTTAATTATTTCAAATGCTTCTACACAATCATCATCAAAGACAAAAGGAATATCTTTTTGTAAGAGATTAGTCAGAGGCCTAGAGATTTTTGAGAAGTCTTTAATGAACCTCCTATAAAAACCGGCATGACCAAGGAAACTTCTTATACCTTTAATGTCCTTAGGACACGGCATCTTTTCAATAGCATCAACTTTAGCTTTATCAACTTCAATACCTCTTTCAGAAATTTTATGCCCCAAGACAATACCTTCATTAACCATAAAGTGGCAGTTTTCCCAATTCAAGACAAGATTAGTTTCTTCACATCTCTGCAAAACTCGATCAAGGTTGCTCAAGCAATCATCAAAAGAAGTTCCCTATACGGAGAAATCATCCATGAAAACCTCAACAATCTTTTCAGAAAAGTCAGAGAATATAGCCATCATGCATCTTTGAAAGGTAGCAGGTGCATTACATAAACCAAAAGGCATACGTCTATAAGCAAAGGTACCGAAAGGGCAAGTAAAAGTGGTCTTTTCTTGATCCTCTTTTGACACAGGTATTTGAGAGAAACCAGAATAACCATCTAGAAAGCAAAAATGTGTATGTTTGGATAATCTTTCTAGCATTTGATCAATTAAAGGTAAAGGGTAATGATCCTTTTTAGTAGCTTTATTTAGTTTGTGGATCAATTCATCTTTATCATTAGGAACAACAGTGATCCCTTCTTAGGGACACAATGGACAGGACTTACCCACTGACTATCAGCAACGGGATAGATTATACCTGCCTCCAGAAGCTTTAGTATTTCTTTTCTTACCACTTCTTTCATCTTAGGATTTAACCGTCGTTGGTGATCAACAACCGGTTTAGCATCTTTCTCCAATTTTATTTTGTGCTGGCATAAAGTGGGACTAACGCCCTTAAGATCATCAAGAGTGTATCCAATAGCAGCACGGTGCTTCTTCAGAGTTTTCAATAATTTCTTTTCTTCACGCTCTGAAAGGTTAGCACTAATAATAACAGGATATATCTTTTTCTCATCAAGATAAGCATATGTAAGAGTATCAGGTAATGGTTTAAGATCAAACACGGGATCACCCTTGGGCGGAGGAGGATCCCTTAGGATTTCAACAGGCAAGTTGTGTTTCAAAATAGGTCCCTGTTTAAAGAATGCTTCATCTATTTCCCTTCTTTCATTCATAAACATATCATTTTCATGGTCTAGCAAATATTGTTCTAAAGGATCATTAGGAGGCACGGCAATAGAAGCAAGACCAATAATTTCATCTTTACTAGGCAATTCCTCATCACGGGGTTGTCTACGAAATTTAGCAAAGTTAAACTCATGAGACATATCCCCCAAACCAATAGTAACAACATCCTTTTCGCAGTCTATTCTAGCATTAACAGTATTCAAGAAGGGTCTACCAAATATGGTGGGACAGAAGTCATCTTGTGGGGAACCAAGAACAAGAAAATCAGCAATATATTTAGCTTTCCCACACAAGACTCCGACATCTCTAACAATCCCAACTGGTGAAATAGTGTCTCTATTGGCAAGCTTAATTGTAACATCAATTTCCTCTAACTCAGCAGGTGCAATATCATGCATAATTTCTTTGTATAAGGAATGAGGTATTGCACTTGCACTAGCACCCATATCACATAAGCCATGATAACAATGATCTCCTATTTTAACAGAAATAACAGGCATGCCTACAACAGGTCTATGTTTATTTTTAGTATCAGGTCTAGCAATTCTAGCAGCTTCATTACAGAAGTAAATAACATGCCCATCAATATTATCAGCCAAGAGATCTTTAACCATAGCAATACTAGGTTCAACTTTAATTTGCTCAGGGGTTTGGGTGTCCTAATATTACTTTCGTTGACCACAGTTGAAGCTTTAGCATGATCCTTTATTCTAACAGGGAAAGATGGTTTCTCAATATAAGCAGTAGGAACAACAGGATCATTGTAAGTGACAGTCTTTTCTTCAACTTTAATAGGTACAAATACTTTTACTTCAATGGGAGGATTATATTTAAACCACTTCTCCTTGGGGAGATCAACATGAGTAGAAAAGGATTCACAGAAAGAGGCTACTATCTCAGAGTCAAGTGCATATTTAGTGCTAATTTCACGGAAAACATCGGTATCCATAAAAGATTTAACACAATCAAACATAGGTGTTATACCTGACTCCTTACCTTCATCGAGATCCCAATCTTCAGAGTTGCGTTTAATTCTTTCCAATAAATCCCATTTGAATTCAATAGTCTTCATCATAAAAGAGCCAGTACAAGAAGTATCGAGCATGGAGCGATTATTGAGAGAAAGTCGAGCATAAATTTTTTGAATAATACTTTCTCTTGAGAGATCATGATTGGGGCATGAATATAACATTGACTTAAGCCTCCCCCAAGCTTGAGCGATGCTTTCTCCTTCGTGAGGCCACAAATTATATATATAATTATGATCACAATTAACAAGATGCATAGGATAAAACTTCTGATGAAATTCCAATTTCAATCGGTTGTAGTTCCATGATCCCATATCATCACATAGCCTAAACCATGTCAATGCCTTTCCCTTCAAAGATAAAGGGAAGACCTTCTTCTTGATAACATCCTCGGGCATACCTACAAGCTTTAATAATCCACAAACTTCATCCACATAGATTAGGTGCAAATCGGGATGTAATGTTCCATCTCCTGTAAAAGGATTAGCTAGCAGTTTCTCTATCATACCTAAAGGAATTTCAAAGTAAACATTTTCAGTAGGTTCAGTAGGTTGAGGAGCAACTCTTTGCTCTACTGGTCGGGGTGAAGATACCCCGAACAAGCCCCTCAAAGAATTACTTTCCATAGTAACAAGTGACAGTAAATTTCAGCACACTATATAAATTTTTCCTTACCAAATTCCACCTACCAAAGGCGCTTCACTCCCTGGCAACGGCGCCAGAAAAGAGTCTTGATGACCCACAAGTGTAGGGGATCTATCGTAGTCCTTTCGATAAGTAAGAGTGTTGAACCCAACGAGGAGCAGAAGGAAATGACAAGCGGTTTTCAGTAAGGTATTCTCTGCAAGCACTGAAATTATCGGTAACAGATAGTTTTGTGATAAGGTAATTTGTAACGGGTAACAAGTAACAAGAGTAAATAAAGTGCAGCAAGATGTCCCAATCCTTTTTGTAGCAAAGGACAAGCCTGGAAAAACTCTTATATAAAGGAAAACGCTCCCGAGGACACATGGGAATTATCGTCAAGCTAGTTTTCATCACGCTCATATGATTCGCATTCGTTACTTTGATAATTTGGTATGTGGGAGGACCGGTGCTTGGGTACTGCCCTTTCTTGGACAAGCATCCCACTTATGATTAACCCCTATTGCAAGCATCCGCAACTACAAAAGAAGTATTAAGGTAAACCTAACCATAGCATGAAACATATGGATCCAAAACAGCCCCTTACGAAGCAACGCATAAAATAGGGTTTATGCTTCTGTCACTCTAGCAACCCATCATCTACTTATTACTTCCCAATGCCCTCCTCTAGGCCCAAACAATGGTGAAGTGTCATGTAGTCGACGTTCACATAACACCACTAGAGGACAGACAACATACATCTCATCAAAATATCGAACGAACACCAAATTCACATGACTACTTATAGCAAGACTTCTCCCATGTCCTCAGGAACAAATGTAACTACTCACAAATCATATTCATGTTCATAATCAGGGGGGTTTTAATATGCATAAAGGATCTGAACATATGATCTTCAACCAAATAAACCAACTAGCATCAACTACAAGGAGTAATCAACACTACTAGCAACCCACAGGTACCAATTAGAGGTTTTGATACAAAGATTGGATACAAGAGATGAACTAGGGTTTGAGAGGAGATGGTGCTGGTTAAGATGTTGATGGAGATTGACCCCCTCCCGATGAGAGGCCCGTTGGTGATGATGATGGCGATGATTTCCCCCTCTCGGAGGGAAGTTTCCCCGGCAGAACAGCTCCACCGGAGCCCTAGATTGGTTCCGCCAAGGTTCCGCCTCGTGGCGGCGGAGTTTCTTCCCGAAAGCTTGCTTATGATTTTTTCCAGGGTAAAAGACCTCATATAGCAGAAGATGGGCATCGGAGGCCTTCCAGGGGGCCCACGAGGCAGGGGGCGCGCCCAGGGGGGTAGGGCGCGCCCCCACCCTCGTGGATGGTGGGTGGCCCCCCTCTGGTACTTTCTTCGCTCAGTATTTTTTATTAATTCCAAAAATAACTTCCGTGGAGTTTCAGGACTTTTGGAGTTGTGCAGAAAGGTCTCTAATATTTGCTCCTTTTCCAGCCCAGAATTCCAGCTGCCGGCATTCTCCCTCTTCATGAAAACCTTGTAGAATAAGAGAGAATAGGCATAAGTATTGTGACATAACATGTAATAACAGCCCATAATGCAATAAATATCGATATAAAAGCATGATGCAAAATGGACGCATCACACCTCGTGGCCCGGAGAGGCCCTTAGGGACAACACTTCGATGTCGTCCGTGGTGATAGGCGGGGAGGCTCGCGAAGGCGACTCGCTCTCCATCATCTTCGGGTCCAAAGAATTCCCCTCTGATGTTTGTTGGGGGAGATCACGGGCCGGACTACAACATATAATGTGTTAAATTACAATCATAAAGATTGGGCGTATGAAAGACACCCTCGTATACTTACGATGCGGCAAGGGGCTTCGGCCTGGGGCGCCACTTGGGGATAGCGTCAGCATCCGAATCCGAGCCATCCGGGAGGGATATCTCCCCCCTTTGTCTGGGGAAACGACACCTACGGGATCACGAGGAATCCCTTTTGCTATGGTTGGCGGGCGCGGGGCTCTGGAAAGAGCGGGATTGAGAGATCAACGCAGGGGGATTATCCAGGTTCGGGCCGCAAGTGATGTGTAATACCCTACTCCTACTGGTTTATGTTTATCTGGTGTTCTTGGACTAGCTACAAAGCGTGCAGGGTCCAAAAAATCCGAATCCTTCCTCAGTACACCGCGGGCCTCCTTTTATTGTCAAAAGGGGCTGCCATAGTGGCACACAGGAGGTGGAAAGTTGTACAGTCATCGAGTCTATCTCCTGGCACCGTGGGACAAACGCATTTAATGGGCTGCCAACATGCCCTTCTTGCTTTATCGGGGATGGCAAGGAAGCTCGACCCAGCTGTCGCCGCCTTGCCTGGCTTTGACGTGCATCCGAGCTGATGAGGCGTGTAGCGCCACGCTGGCTGGCTGGCTGCTGAGTTGGTGCGGTGGCAGAGACTTCACGAAGATCTGCATGCCACTATGCAGGTGCTTGCAGAGTTGGCCTAGAGGCCGCACGTCGCCACGCAGGTGCTCACCTAGTTGGTGGGCTGGCAGCTGCATGGGAACGGCGGTGGAGTCTTGGTAGATGTGGGCCTGGCTGCGGCCCCGTGGATGTATTTAGCAAGGGTCTTGCCGGGGCCCCGACAAGGGTCTTGCCGCGGCGTCGTGGGCGTCCCCGGCAAGGGTCTTGCCGGGTTGGACTCGTGGGTATCGTCGGCAAGGATCTCGCCGAGGATCTCTGTCTTATGATTCTCATCTAGTCTTGTATGTCTTGGTCTTCACAAAGATCTGCATGCCACCACGGAGGCGCCTCCCGAGCTTTGGTTCTAATGTGGTTGAGGGCGTTGGAACTCTCAGGCTCAAGGGTGGCAGCCCTGCTGGCGTTGGGCAAGTTGCCCCGGCAAGGGCCTTGTCGGGGGAGTTCACCTCGCCCTTCTGCTCTTCGTGTTTCTGGCTTGGCATTGCTCTGGTTGTTTTGTGGCTTTGCTTCCTTCCTCTGCCCCGCTAAGTGTGGCTGCAGGCGCGGCTCCAACTGCCCGCGCACAAGTAAAGGGGTACAAAATAGGACCCCTCCTTTTGTGCACCGACAGGAGCCCCCGGGCCTGGCCAACACATAAGCGCGACGCTTTGTTGGGCTAGGCCCAAAACGGTGCGCGGGCATGCGGGGTCGAGTTTTACCGCAGTAACTCCCTCGCCAGTTGCACTTCCCCATGACCCACATTGAATGCGCGACGTGGGGGTCATGCGTGGGGCGGTCGCGGCACGCATGCGTCACATCATGGTAAAGAGGTGGCTCGCGCCTTCCCCATAAAAAGAGGAAAACGCAGGGGCGCGGCTCATTTACTAAGTGGACTCGAGTCATGGCCTTCAAAGCGCCCGTGCCCCACGATCACGGGGTGGAAAACAGTCGCCTCACTTGTCTCCTCGATTTCGGCTTGCTCGCCACATGTCCCCCATGCCTCGAAGATGGTAGGCAGTGGACGCGGGGGGCACGGGCCTTAAATGACGAGGCGGGAAACCGGGTCATCGCTGGTTGGAGCAGCGGGTCGGTCTTGGTTCCCTGCGCCCCTGGCGGCCGGATTGGTTAAGTGGGGTGGCCGAGCCCTGGCCCTGCCCCTTTATAAGAAGGGGAGGGGGATGGCACCCCTCAATCTTTCATCATTCATCTCCTTCCGCCTGGGCTCCTTCCTTCCTCTGCTATGGCGAGAGGGCGCGCCGGCACTCCGATGGCGGCGATGAGGGTCTCTGCTCGACAGCGTGCCCCTCCTTCCCAAGAGCTCGTGGCGGCGGAGCCGGCCGTGAGAGGAAGGGGGAGGGGGCGAGTGTCGGTGTCAAAACAGGCGGATCTCGGGTAGGGGGTCCCGAACTGTGCATCTAAGGTCGATGGTAACAGGAGACAGGGGACACGATGTTTACCCAGGTTCGGGCCCTCACTACTAGGAAAAGGCCTGCTAGTGGCGCACCTGTTTTGCCTACTAATGGCGCACTACAGGTGCGCCACTAGCATCACGCCATTAGTATTTTTTTACTAATGGCGCACCACGGGTGCGCCATTAGTATCTGGTATACTAATGGCGCACCACTCAGTGCGCCATTAGTATAACCCACGGTGCGCCATTAGTATGCCTCCCAGGGGGCCATATTTACCCATGTGGTCTGCTTACTAATGGCGCACTGGTTGATGATGCGCCACTAGTGTGCTCTGGCTTACTAATGGCGCACTAGTTGGTGGTGCGCCACTAGTATGAATATTAGGGATTTTTTTTTCTGATATTTGCACAGGTTACAAAATATATTACTGGACAGAATATAGACAGCACCACACCGCAACAGCAGATTCATCGAATACAATAGAAGATTAGTCTCCGAATACAATTCATCATATTAGTCTCCGAATTCAAAAGACCGAACAAAGATAGAACATTACAAGTCTCGAGACTGTGAGTAGCGAGTTTGCCTTCACATTACAAGTCGATATCGATCATCTAAACTACCATCACATAGAAGAGAGCTGCGGTCATCACGATGAGCATCATCGCGATGAAACTGGTCTTCATCCGGTTCCTCCTCCGCTCCCTCCTCTCTCCCGCTAGATAGCGCGCGTATCTAGATTTCGCCTCCGCCCTAGTGTTGTACCCTTTGTAACTGTTACCGCTGAAACGGTGAACCTGTCTCCGACACTCCTCCCAGTCGTCGTAGACTCCGGGAACCTTACCCTTGTACACGACATACGACGGCATCTCTATGCACTAGCCAAAGAAAACATTAGTAGCAATTCACAGACAATACATAAGCAATATATAAGTATGCAACAAAAGGATCGGAAGAGAAAAGCAAGACATTAATAGCACGATTCATGGCCCTACTAATAAATAGCATCGATTACATCTAAGTTAAACGACTGTCCAAACCAAAGAGACATACAAGTTCATTAAAGTTTAATTACAACATGAGCTAATCGATATTTCAGAACTACACATAGCATCACTACTTTCAACTCGACTTAGGGACCGGAGCGTGGATGAAGCCGCCGTCTGTCGTGATGGTCATGAAATCGCGGGCGTCGTCAGCCTGCATTTGTAGCGTTGTTTCTACCTCACTGTTGGACGGTTGATATCTGAGGTAGAACTTCCCCGAGGTACGAAGGACATCTTGATGGATGATTTCCGCAAACTCCGACTGGATGCGAAAGAATTCTTGTCTGATGTCCGCGTCCTGGATTGCCGACAAGCGTGCGGCCCAATCTTTGAGATTATTTGGTAGCAGAAGGTGATTATGGTCCCGTACGATCGCCCGCATGTGATGGAGGGCGTAGTAGGCATCCTTCTGACCGCCAGGCGGCTGCTTGACGCAGGGGAACATCGCGTTGTGGGTGAACACGTGCTTGCCGTACCTACGAATTGGCCTGCTGAAGGTGCCTCCAGATCTGGCGTAGCCGGGGAGAACATCATCAAGAACTTTCTTGATATTTGTGTAGTCTTTCTTCGACTGACGGTCCGAGTCAAAATACGTGGCCGTGGAATATTTCGGGCTTAAGAGGATGAGTGTGCAATGTGTGTCACTGCACAAAACACGGAATGTTAGAAAAAAAAGAATGATCAAAAACTAAGAAATCATATATATGTTACGGGGCAGTGAGGGGATGACTTACTCGGGAAAGTAAGGCACGAGGAAGTTATCCTTATCTGGGTTTGCCAGAATGACGCCTTCGAGGTATGAACTCGCGACTTGCCGGTCCCTAGCGCTACCCAAGATCTTGGCACGCATGTAGAAGGGGTCGACTATCACGATGTCTGGGGTCTTGTCTCTAATGATCCGCATCTCCATACTCAGCGAAAATAGCCGAACGAAGGTGTAGTGCAGCGGATGAAGGTTAAACATAGTGAAGATGTCATCAAACCGCAAGACGATCATACCCCCGATGGCGCTATCCACAAAGCCCTTGCCCTCTGGCACCATGGCCACGAAAACCGGGTATGCCACATCATTCTCTCAGAGACGCCGCTTCTCCAAAGAAAGAACACTGTCATGCAGACTCCGCATAGCACCGGTTGCAGCATTGAGCAGATTAGTCAGTAGCATCGGCCTACCCGCCACATGCACCCTCCTCGAGATATCCTTAGGTGAAGGTGGCCCGTCCTGAGCACGGATCGTACTCGGTGCCGGCTGGCTCGCACCCTTGTTACTCTTTCTTTTTCGTCCCTTCTGCTTCTTCTGCTGTAATGGGATCGAGTTCTGCTCAGAGACCGCCTTCTTGATTGTGTTGGGGCTGATAATATTTCGCACCTCGGCTATCTGAGGCTCGGTGAAGGCGGCAGCTAGAGGCGTCTCCTGAGAACTGAACGCCAGACGACGCCTGTTGCAATTGGGTTTCTCCGCGGTACCAGCTAGATCGCAATCGTCTTTTGCAGGGTTGGGTTCTTGAGAAGGAGGCCCCAAGAATTCGTCATCGCACCCATGTTTGTTGAAGTACTTATCGACGTTGGTAAATGTACCATCGTCGTCCAGATCCTGTGCCATATGCATGTCCGGCATGTCCGGTAGCGTTGCGGGGGTCTTGCCATGGCTTGGCGCCGGCACGACTGGCGGTGTTGTCTGTGGGGTGGTGTCCCCCGTCCCCAAACGAATCTGGCTCTTCGGCCAAAGCATAGGCCAGCTTATGCAGGCGCTGAGGGTCATCACATCATCTTCGTCGGCCCCATGGGGTCGATACGGAGGTAATATGTCGTCGAAGCCCGGCAGCACCCGAACCAGTTGAACCCTATAAACGGTGGGTGGCATCTGATTACCGTGGAACACGCGGCTGCCCGGTTGAACGATTCTGCCCTTGGCGACATCGACCAACTCGTCGTTCACGAAGTGCAGGAGAGTGCACGGAACGTCGGCGGCGCCCTGCGAAAATATGTAGGGCATCAGGGATGCCCAGTCAAAGGCAAGGAGATGAAGTCATCGGCCGAGAGGCTTAATTAGTTACCGTGATGGTGTCGAGCTCGGCTAATGTCGAGGCACCGCCAACGGCGGGCGTGCAATTAACGGAGGGGCCGCTTGCTGCCGAGGTGCCGACCGGCGTATTCTTCCCACACCCGGGTGCATTAAGCTGCAATGCCGGCGCCGCCGCGGGAGACACCAATGCCGCCTCCGCCGGAGACACCAATGGCGCCGCCGGCGCATTGCGCGAGTTGCTGCCCGTGAAGCTGGGAATAGGGGGCGGCCCCTGTTGGCCACCCGCAATCCACGCCTGCAGCCCAGAAACCAAGGTAGGTATAATGGCGGTCATCGTCGTTCCCAGTTGGTCTCGCACTTGCTCTTCGACCATCTCTGGAATCCGCGCCACTTGTGCCTTGAGTTGTTGAACCTCGCGCTCCTGGCTTTCCGAGCTGGCCGTCTTTCTCTCCTTTCGCCCAGCGGTATAGTATTCCGACCATTTCGTGGACAAGCCTTTCCCGGCCACACGACCAGCTGACGACGGCTTACTGAGCTTATCCTTGTTTTTCATTATGTTCAACGCCCTATTTAAAGGGGTGTCGAAAGGGGAGCTCTGAGACGACCCCGCGCTACTGCTTTCAGTGTCCTGCGGAAGGAACGTGAACCATTTAGAAATTTGGCTTCATTAATTAGAATGCAACCATATGGAGCTAATTACGCAGGGGTGTATTCCTTACCAGAACACGCTCAAGCGCCTTGGTCTTCGCATCCGTGGTAAGCTCCTTGGTTACCGGGTCAATCTTGTACTGGGCCCTGACATAGTTCCTGGTCTGCTTGTCACGGTATTTCTCGAAGCGGGGCGGTAGGCCTTGCTCGGCACGCTCCGCGTCCTCCTTGTCCCATATAGGTTCCGCCACTCTGTAACCGCCGGGACCGAGTTGGTGGACCCCTAAGTTCAAGTCCCGCATATCTTTCCCCCACTGACTTGATTCCACGGTTGCGTTGCTCTCGCACTTGATCTTGAACTCCTTGTAGTCATCTTCGCTGATCGAAGGATTTTTCTCCTTGATCTTCTCATAACTATCACCTTTGTCAATCATTCTCTTCACCGCGCTTCTCCAAGTAGACAGGGCCGTGCTCATCTTCGTGAGGGCGGCACTGTTCACTTTATTCCCTAAGAGGCATGTGTTTGCAAAGTCAGCGGGGAACTTGTATCGTTCGTGCAGCTTCGTGAAGAGGAGGTTGCGCAAATTCCCTCGGTCCTTATGCCTTAGGTTCTCGGTGTTGATCGAGACGGTGCTCCGGAGAATGCACCCGAGCTGAACCGAGTACCCCTTGACTATTTCTTTGGGCGCCGTTGGATGCCCCTCGGAGGACACTTCAGTAAATTTCTCCTTGACGGTGCCGAGCACGTTCGGGCGTCGGTCTTTCCGTTGCCTCTTCGGTTGGCTGCCATCTGTGCGTGCGCTGCCATCATCAGTGGTGGCATCCTCGGCGGCACCATCAGTGGTGTCATCCCCGACGCCACTAGGGGTTGTGTAGTCAGGATCGGTGTCTTCCGCAGCGTCCTCATAGCGGTGAGGTTCTTCCTCCATCTCCTGGGACAGCTCCCAGAATGCCTTGCCGCCCGAACCGCCGGCCTCATCGTTGTGGGCCATGTTCGCTCTAAATAGGAA
>JAAAWM010010009.1:0-32515 GCA_036873465.1 Thinopyrum obtusiflorum
TCGAGAAAACCAGAATGTCGTCGAGATAGACCAAAACGAATTCATTGGTGTATGGGTTGAAGATGAAGTTCATCATGCGAGAGAACGTTGGAGGAGCGTTGGCGAGGCCAAAAGACATGACGGTGTATTCATATGAACCAAAGCTTGTTCTGAACGCCGTCTTGGGAATATCTTGCTCACGAATACGAATCTGATGATAACCCATACGGAGATCAAGCTTGGAGAATACTTGAGCACCCTTGAGTTGTTCGAATAGCTCATTGATGTTGGGAAGTGGGTATTTGTTCTTGATGGTCTTCTTGTTTACTGGACGGTAATCAACACAAAGTCGACTCGATCCATCCTTCTTCCTCACAAAAAGAACACCACAACCCGGGGGGGGGGGGGGGGGGGGGGGGGGGGGGGGGGGGGGGGGGGGGGGGGGGGGGGGGGGGGGGGGGGGGGGGGGGGGGGGCTTCGGGGCCGAGCTTGTAGGGACGTTTGCACACAGGTTCCGTACCAGGCTCAAGTTCAATAACGAATTCAACTGGCCGGTGCGGAGGCATCCCTGGAAGTTCTTCTGGAAAGACGTCTTGATACTCACAAACAACCGGAATCCGCGAAATAGCATCCAATTCACCCTTCTCATTGAGAGAAAACAACCGGATGGAATTATCCCGAGTGGCAAATACAATGACCTCCTCAGACGAATGAGTCAGTTGAATCTGCCTGGCTGCACAATCAAGCTGAGCTTTATGCTTAGAGAGCCAGTCCATCCCGAGAATAAGATCGATATCCGAGTTGCCAAGAATCATAGGAGAAGCGAGAAACTTGAAATCACCCATCAAGATTGAAATATCCGGCACCTCCATACTGGAACTTAGTCGCTTAGCTGGAGAGACGACTTGCATAGCTCTAGGTAATGCCCTAGTGCTAAAATTGTTCTCCGATGCAAAAGGAAATGACATGAAGGAATGCGATGCACCAGAGTCAAAAAGAACTTTTGCAGGAACATCGTTAACAAGAAGGTTACCCATGATCACATCTGAAGAATCCTCTGCCTGAGCTGCATTCACCATATTGACCTTGGCGTTCTTGGGATTGTGCTGGGGGGGGGGGGGGGGGGGGGGGGGGGGGGGGGGGGGGGGGGGGGGGGGGGGGGGGGGGGGGGGGGGGGGGGGGGGGGGGGGGGGGGGGGGGGGGGGGGGGGGGGGGGGGGGGGGGGGGGGGGGGGGGGGGGGGGGGGGGGGGGGGGGGGGGGGGGGGGGGGGGGGGGGGGGGGGGGGGGGGGGGGGGGGGGGGGGGGGGGGGGGGGGGGGGGGGGGGGGGGGGGGGGGGGGGGGGGGGGGGGGGGGGGGGGGGGGGGGGGGGGGGGGGGGGGGGGGGGGGGGGGGGGGGGGGGGGGGGGGGGGGGGGGGGGGGGGGGGGGGGGGGGGGGGGGGGGGGGGGGGGGGGGGGGGGGGGGGGGGGGGGGGGGGGGGGGGGGGGGGGGGGGGGGGGGGGGGGGGGGGGGGGGGGGGGGGGGGGGGGGGGGGGGGGGGGGGGGGGGGGGGGGGGGGGGGGGGGGGGGGGGGGGGGGGGGGGGGGGGGGGGGGGGGGGGGGGGGGGGGGGGGGGGGGGGGGGGGGGGGGGGGGGGGGGGGGGGGGGGGGGGGGGGGGGGGGGGGGGGGGGGGGGGGGGGGGGGGGGGGGGGGGGGGGGGGGGGGGGGGGGGGGGGGGGGGGGGGGGGGGGGGGGGGGGGGGGGGGGGGGGGGGGGGGGGGGGGGGGGGGGGGGGGGGGGGGGGGGGGGGGGGGGGGGGGGGGGGGGGGGGGGGGGGGGGGGGGGGGGGGGGGGGGGGGGGGGGGGGGGGGGGGGGGGGGGGGGGGGGGGGGGGGGGGGGGGGGGGGGGGGGGGGGGGGGGGGGGGGGGGGGGGGGGGGGGGGGGGGGGGGGGGGGGGGGGGGGGGGGGGGGGGGGGGGGGGGGGGGGGGGGGGGGGGGGGGGGGGGGGGGGGGGGGGGGGGGGGGGGGGGGGGGGGGGGGGGGGGGGGGGGGGGGGGGGGGGGGGGGGGGGGGGGGGGGGGGGGGGGGGGGGGGGGGGGGGGGGGGGGGGGGGGGGGGGGGGGGGGGGGGGGGGGGGGGGGGGGGGGGGGGGGGGGGGGGGGGGGGGGGGGGGGGGGGGGGGGGGGGGGGGGGGGGGGGGGGGGGGGGGGGGGGGGGGGGGGGGGGGGGGGGGGGGGGGGGGGGGGGGGGGGGGGGGGGGGGGGGGGGGGGGGGGGGGGGGGGGGGGGGGGGGGGGGGGGGGGGGGGGGGGGGGGGGGGGGGGGGGGGGGGGGGGGGGGGGGGGGGGGGGGGGGGGGGGGGGGGGGGGGGGGGGGGGGGGGGGGGGGGGGGGGGGGGGGGGGGGGGGGGGGGGGGGGGGGGGGGGGGGGGGGGGGGGGGGGGGGGGGGGGGGGGGGGGGGGGGGGGGGGGGGGGGGGGGGGGGGGGGGGATTGCTTTCAACTCTTTGAAAGAGAAATTGGTCACTGCTCCAGTTCTGACTCCACCTGATGAAACCAAGCCGTACGAGGTCTTTTGTGATGCCTCTCTCCAAGGTCTCGGTGCTGTACTGATGCAAGAGAAGAAAGTTGTTGCTTATACCTCTCGCCAGTTGAAACCTAATGAGAAGAACTACCCCACTCATGATCTCGAGTTGGCGGCAGTGGTGCACGCTTTGTTGACTTGGAGACATCTTCTATTGGGAAGGAAAGTGGATATTTTCACTGATCACAAGAGTCTCAAGTACATCTTCACTCAGCCTAATCTCAACCTCAGGCAGACTCGATGGGTCGAAATGATTCAAGAGTACAATCCGAGTATCGAGTATACTCCAGGCAAGGCTAATGTGATTGCTGACGCTTTGAGCAGAAAAGCATATTGCAACAGTCTGATTCTCAAGCCTTATCAACCCGAGCTTTGTGAAGCTTTCCGCAAACTTAATCTGCAAGTTGTTCCTCAAGGTTTCCTCGCCAACCTTCAAGTTTCTCCTACCTTAGAAGACCAGATTCGCCAAGCCCAACTTTTTGATGCTATGGTGAAGAAGGTGAAGTTTGGTATTGCAAAGAGTCAGTCCAAGTACAAGTGCTTCCGACTTGATGACAAGGACACTCTCTTCTTCGAGGATCGAATTGTTGTGCCCAAAGGTGAACTCCGTAAGGTGATCATGAACGAGGCTCACAACTCTCTCCTCTCCATCCACCCTGGTAGTACGAAGATGTATCAGGACCTCAAGCAAGCTTATTGGTGGACTCGAATGAAGCGCGAAATCGCTCAATTCGTGAATGAGTGTGATGTCTGCAGAAGAGTGAAGGGGGGGGGGGGGGGGGGGGGGGGGGGGGGGGGGGGGGGGGGGGGGGGGGGGGGGGGGGGGGGGGGGGGGGGGGGGGGGGGGGGGGGGGGGGGGGGGGGGGGGGGGGGGGGGGGGGGGGGGGGGGGGGGGGGGGGGGGGGGGGGGGGGGGGGGGGGGGGGGGGGGGGGGGGGGGGGGGGGGGGGGGGGGGGGGGGGGGGGGGGGGGGGGGGGGGGGGGGGGGGGGGGGGGGGGGGGGGGGGGGGGGGGGGGGGGGGGGGGGGGGGGGGGGGGGGGGGGGGGGGGGGGGGGGGGGGGGGGGGGGGGGGGGGGGGGGGGGGGGGGGGGGGGGGGGGGGGGGGGGGGGGGGGGGGGGGGGGGGGGGGGGGGGGGGGGGGGGGGGGGGGGGGGGGGGGGGGGGGGGGGGGGGGGGGGGGGGGGGGGGGGGGGGGGGGGGGGGGGGGGGGGGGGGGGGGGGGGGGGGGGGGGGGGGGGGGGGGGGGGGGGGGGGGGGGGGGGGGGGGGGGGGGGGGGGGGGGGGGGGGGGGGGGGGGGGGGGGGGGGGGGGGGGGGGGGGGGGGGGGGGGGGGGGGGGGGGGGGGGGGGGGGGGAAACCGGTGAACGTCAGCTACTGGGTAATGACTTAATCACAGAAGCAGAAGAAATGTGCAAAGTCATTCGTGATAACCTCAAAGCAGCTCAATCCCGCCAGAAGAGCTACTATGATAGTAAGCACCGTGATCTGGTTTTCGAGATCGGAGATCATGTTTACCTCCGTGTCTCTCCCATGAAAGGTACTCGTCGCTTCGGTATCAAAGGGAAGCTTGCCCCTAGATACGTGGGACCTTTCAAGATTGTCAGCAAAAGAGGCGACCTCGCCTATCAACTCGAGCTTCCTTCAAACTTTGCAAATGTTCATGATGTGTTCCATGTCTCTCAGCTTCGAAAGTGCTTCAAGACTCCTGACCGCACCGTCAACTTCGAGGACTTTGAGCTCCAAGAAGATCTCTCTTATCGTGAGCACCCAGTTGCTATTCTTGAAGAGACCGAACGCAAGACTCGCAACAAGTCAATCAAATTCCTCAAAGTTAAGTGGTCTCACCATTCCGACCGTGAAGCCACCTGGGAACGCGAGGATCACCTCCGTTCTGAGTACCCGGAGTTCTTTCAGTCCTAGATCTCGGGACGAGATCTTTTCGTAGTGGTGGAGTGTTGTAACGCCCCAGATGTAACTTTCCCCATTTGTACTCCAACTCTTGCCGTTTCCGGTGTCAAGTTATATTTATTTCTCGGGTTCGGGTCCTTGTCTCCGTGTGTTGTTTTCGTTTTCATGCATCTCATACCATGTCATCACGTGCATTGCATTCGCATACATGTTCATCTCATGCATTCGAGCTTTTTCCCCGTTGTCCGTTTTGCATTCCGGCGCTTCGTTCTCCTCCGGTGGTCGTTTCTAGTCTTCTTTCGTGTGTGGGGTTTAAACATTTCCGGATTGGTCCGAGACTTGCCAAGCGGCCTTGGTTTACTACCGGTAGACCTCCTGTCAAGTTTCGTATCATTTGGACTTCGTTTGATACTCCAACGGTTAACCGAGGGACCGAAAAGGCCTCGTGTGTGTTGCAGCCCAACACCCCCCAAATTTGGCCCAAAACCCACCAAACTCTGCTCCATGTCCTAGATCGTTCGATCACGATCGTGTGGGCGAAAACCGCACCTCATTTGGACTCTCCTAGCTCCACCTATGCCTATATATACACCCCTCCGTTTTCGGATCTCTCCCTCTCCCCGAAACCCTAAAAAAAAAAGCAGATCAAACCTCCCCGCACCGACGGACACGTCCGCCCCCAGCCGGACGCGTCCGCCGCCGCGCCCTCGCCCAACCACCGCGTGCCACGTGGACCGCCGCCGCCGCCGCCGCCGCGGGCCGGGAGGCCCGGATCCGGCCCCCGCGACCCGGCTCCTCCACGCGCGCCCCGCCGCCTCCTTCCTCCGCGCGCGCCGCCGCCTCTTCGGGCTCCGGCGACCGGAGCCGCCGTCGTCGCCGCGGGTCTCTCCGGCGAGCCCGAGGCCGGCCGCCGCCCGCACCTCCTCGCCGGCGCGCGGGCCGCCACCGCCGCCGCCGGGCGCTGCTCCGGCCTCCCCCGACCTTCCCGGCGCCGCCCCGGCCTCTCCCCGCTGCTCCGGCCGCCTCCACCGGCTCCGGCGAGCCGTCCCCGGTGAACCTCGGCTTCCGTGCTCCGGCGGTGAACAGTAACCGCCAGATCTGGAAACCCTAGATCCGGTTGACTTTCCCTCTCCCCCTTATTTTTTCGAGCTAACTTTGACTGCTCGTATCTCCGCAACCGTAGCTCCGTTTTGGGCGTATGATATATCAAAATCTTCGTCTCGACATGTACATCATTTCATTCCATTGCATCATTTGCCTTTGAGGTCATCTTGATACCCAAAATGCTGTTAGAAGGAGGCTTCGTGAGTTAAATTGCAGATCCGTTAGTTCATCATGCACTTTTGTCATTTTTGTTATATTTAATCCGTGCATGATATGCCTGTGCCCCTTTGGGATGAATTGTGAAGCATTTTGTCTTCTTTCCAGAGGTGCCTCCCATGCATTTTTAGGATGTGTGTGTTGTCTTGTGCAAGCTTGCGAAGAGAGGTACCTGAGATTGCAGATTTCAGGGACTTAGTGATTTTCACTAAGTCTGGGATATTTTAGTTCATGAGGCTATATGTCCAGCTTGTTTCCTAGCGATCCGTGCCTCTTTTGAGGATGATCAGTAAGGGAGTTTTGATATTTATGTTATGCTCTATCCATCCATGTCCTTGTTGGCATTTGTGGAGTGCTCTAGGTTGACTCAATCGAGCTCAACTTTTGCTTCGTTGTTAATCTGGGCAGATCGTCAACTTGTTTGCGATTTCGCCGATGCTACCGTTAGTGTTCCATGCATGCTATGCCTTCGTTCTTGCCATGTGTAGCTAGCACTTTGTGCCTTCTTGCTGGTTATATTATTTCCTTGCCATGACTTGCACCGTAGTGAGTGCATCGAGCTCGTTTACATGCCTTCGTGAGTTAAATTTCAGCATGTCTCAGTTTTCACTAAGTCTGAAAACTGATTGTGTTCGAGCGATGTTCGTGAGCTCGGTAGAGTATTTTGTGAACCCTTTTGGCCCCAGGTCACTTTGGGTGTTTTATTAAGCTTGTTGAGTAGCTCCATGCCATGTTCTTACTTGTCATGTTCAGATTTTCTATCATGTTGTTTTGCTGCTCCGAAGAGAGCATCGTGATCTGAAATTTCAGACTAGTGTTAATTTCACTAAGTCTGAAATCTGTTTTGCATTTGCGTTTTAGCCATGCTTGTTTGAACCTCTTAATGGATGAATTTGCCTATGGCTCAGTGCTAGTGTTTTGTCAACCATCTTGTGTACATCACTGCCATGTATTTTGTTTTCTTGTTTGGTGGCTGTAGCATGTTCATTTCGTTGCATTTAGATGCCTACTTGCTGTTAATCGCAGACCGGTGTCATATCTTAAAACGTTCGCCATTTCCAAACCGTAGCTCCGATTCCAATGATCTTTATATCGTTTTCAAGCGATTTCATCCCCTCTATCCAGTGGCACACTTGGTTTTCCAAGATGAGGCCAGGTTCATGCATTTCCTGTCATATCTTGCATTTTGCATCCCGCATCGCATCCCGCATAGCATATCGTCATTTCATCATATTGCTTGGACTTGCCCGTGGTTGATTGTATCCTTGTTGCTTGTTTGTCTTGTTGGGTAGAGCGGGGGGGGGGGGGGGGGGGGGGGGGGGGGGGGGGGGGGGGGGGGGGGGGGGGGGGGGGGGGGGGGGGGGGGGGGGGGGGGGGGGGGGGGGGGGGGGGGGGGGGGGGGGGGGGGGGGGGGGGGGGGGGGGGGGGGGGGGGGGGGGGGGGGGGGGGGGGGGGGGGGGGGGGGGGGGGGGGGGGGGGGGGGGGGGGGGGGGGGGGGGGGGGGGGGGGGGGGGGGGGGGGGGGGGGGGGGGGGGGGGGGGGGGGGGGGGGGGGGGGGGGGGGGGGGGGGGGGGGGGGGGGGGGGGGGGGGGGGGGGGGGGGGGGGGGGGGGGGGGGGGGGGGGGGGGGGGGGGGGGGGGGGGGGGGGGGGGGGGGGGGGGGGGGGGGGGGGGGGGGGGGGGGGGGGGGGGGGGGGGGGGGGGGGGGGGGGGGGGGGGGGGGGGGGGGGGGGGGGGGGGGGGGGGGGGGGGGGGGGGGGGGGGGGGGGGGGGGGGGGGGGGGGGGGGGGGGGGGGGGGGGGGGGGGGGGGGGGGGGGGGGGGGGGGGGGGGGGGGGGGGGGGGGGGGGGGGGGGGGGGGGGGGGGGGGGGGGGCACCCTTTACCAAGTATATAGATGCATTAATAATATAAGAGATATTGTGATATTCCAACATAAGCATGTCCACCATGAAGCAATCTTCAACTTCACCTGCAACTAACAACGCTATAAGAGGGGCTGAGCAAAAGCGGTAACATAGCCAAGCAACGGTTTGCTAGGAAGGGTGTCAAAGGTTAGAGGTTCATGGAAATTTGGGATGGCTTGATAAACAGGTGATAGGTAGCGCAGCATAGCGATAGAACGAAGCAACTAGCATAGCAATGATAGTAGTAAGATCCAGGGTAGCGGTCATCTTGCCTGAAATCCCGCAAGAAAGAAGAACGAGTACATGAAGAAGATATCAACGAAGGATATACCTTCTCCCAGGAAGACCCGATCAGACTCGGAATCCCGGTTTACAAGACATTTCGATAATGGTAAAACAAGACCAGCAAAGCTGCCCAATGCGCCGACAAATCCCGATAGGAGCTGCACATATCTCGTTCTCAGGGCAACACCGGATGAGACTAGCTACGAGTAAAACCAACCCTCAAGTTGCCCCGAGGTGGCCCCGCAGGCAGCTCAGTTCGGACCAACACTTAGACAAGGATTGGCCCGGGGGGGCTAAAATATAGATGACCCTCGGGTTGGCCGACCCAAGGGAAGGGTATAGGTGGTGGTAAGGCAAATGGTAAAACCAAGGTTGGGCCTTGCTGGAGGAGTTTTATTCAAAGCAAACTGTCAAGGGGGTCCCACAAATCACCCAACCGCGTAAGGAACACAAAATCCGGGAACATAACACCGGTATGGGGGGGGGGGGGGGGGGGGGGGGGGGGGGGGGGGGGGGGGGGGGGGGGGGGGGGGGGGGGGGGGGGGGGGGGGGGGGGGGGGGGGGGGGGGGGGGGGGGGGGGGGGGGGGGGGGGGGGGGGGGGGGGGGGGGGGGGGGGGGGGGGGGGGGGGGGGGGGGGGGGGGGGGGGGGGGGGGGGGGGGGGGGGGGGGGGGGGGGGGGGGGGGGGGGGGGGGGGGGGGGGGGGGGGGGGGGGGGGGGGGGGGGGGGGGGGGGGGGGGGGGGGGGGGGGGGGGGGGGGGGGGGGGGGGGGGGGGGGGGGGGGGGGGGGGGGGGGGGGGGGGGGGGGGGGGGGGGGGGGGGGGGGGGGGGGGGGGGGGGGGGGGGGGGGGGGGGGGGGGGGGGGGGGGGGGGGGGGGGGGGGGGGGGGGGGGGGGGGGGGGGGGGGGGGGGGGGGGGGGGGGGGGGGGGGGGGGGGGGGGGGGGGGGGCCACGGGCAAGACCAAGCAATATGATGAAATGACGATATGCTATGCGGGATGCAATGCGGGATGCAAAAATGCAAGATATGACAGGAAAAGCATGAACCTGGCATCAACTTGGAAAACCAAGTGTGCCACTGGATAGAGGGGATGAAATCGCTCGAAAACGATATAAAGATCATAGGAATCGGAGCTACGGTTTGGAAATGGCAAGCGTTTTAAGATACGACACCGGTCTGCGATTAACAGCAAGTAGGCATCTAAATGCAACGAAATGAGCATGCTACAGCCACCAAACATGAAAACAAAATACATGGCAGCGAAGTACACAAGATGGTCGACAAAACACTAGCACTGAGCCACAGGCAATTTCATCCATTAAGAGGTTCAAACAAGCATGGCTAAAACGCAAATGCAAAACAGATCTCAGACTTAGTGAAATTAACACTAGTCTGAAATTTCAGATCACGAAGCGGGGGGGGGGGGGGGGGGGGGGGGGGGGGGGGGGGGGGGGGGTCAACAAGCTTAATAAAACACCCAAAGTGACCTGGGGCCAAAAGGGTTCACAAAATACTCTACCGAGCTCACGAACATCGCTCGAACACAATCAGTTTTCAGACAGTGAAAACTGAGACATGCTGAAATCTAACTCACGAAGGCATGTAAACGAGCTCGATGCACTCACTACGGTGCAAGTCATGGCAAGTAAAGCATATAACCAGCAAGAAGACACAAAGTGCTAGCTACACATGGCAAGAACGAAGGCATAGCATGCATGGAACACTAACGGTAGCATCGACGAAATCGCAAACAAGTTAACGATCTGCCCAGATTAACAACGAAGCAAAAGTTGAGCTCGATTGAGTCAACCTAGAGCACTCCACAAATGCCAACAAAGACATGGATGGATAGAGCATAACTTAAATATCAAAACTCCCTTACTGATCATCCTCAAAAGAGGCACGGATCACTAGGAAACAAGCTGGACATATAGCATCATGAACTAAAATATCCCAGACTTAGTGAAAATCACTAAGTCCCTGAAATCTGCATTCTCAGGTACCCTACTTCGCAAGCTTGCACAAGACAACACACACATCCTAAAAATGCATGGGTAGCACCTCTGGAAAGAAGACAAAATGCTTCACAAATCATCCCAAAGGGGCACAGGCATATCATGCACGAATTAATTATAGCAAAAATGACAAAAGTGCATGATGAACTAACGGATCTGCAGTTTAACTCACGGAGCCTCCTTCTACCAGCATTTTGGGTATCAAGATGACCTCAAATGCAAATGATGCAATGGAAGGGGGGGGGGGGGGGGGGGGGGGGGGGGGGGGGGGGGGGGGGGGGGGGGGGGGGGGGGGGGGGGGGGGGGGGGGGGGGGGGGGGGGGGGGGGGGGGGGGGGGGGGGGGGGGGGGGGGGGGGGGGGGGGGGGGGGGGGGGGGGGGGGGGGGGGGGGGGGGGGGGGGGGGGGGGGGGGGGGGGGGGGGGGGGGGGGGGGGGGGGGGGGGGGGGGGGGGGGGGGGGGGGGGGGGGGGGGGGGGGGGGGGGGGGGGGGGGGGGGGGGGGGGGGGGGGGGGGGGGGGGGGGGGGGGGGGGGGGGGGGGGGGGGGGGGGGGGGGGGGGGGGGGGGGGGGGGGGGGGGGGGGGGGGGGGGGGGGGGGGGGGGGGGGGGGGGGGGGGGGGGGGGGGGGGGGGGGGGGGGGGGGGGGGGGGGGGGGGGGGGGGGGGGGGGGGGGGGGGGGGGGGGGGGGGGGGGGGGGGGGGGGGGGGGGGGGGGGGGGGGGGGGGGGGGGGGGGGGGGGGGGGGGGGGGGGGGGGGGGGGGGGGGGGGGGGGGGGGGGGGGGGGGGGGGGGGGGGGGGGGGGGGGGGGGGGGGGGGGGGGGGGGGGGGGGGGGGGGGGGGGGGGGGGGGGGGGGGGGGGGGGGGGGGGGGGGGGGGGGGGGGGGGGGGGGGGGGGGGGGGGGGGGGGGGGGGGGGGGGGGGGGGGGGGGGGGGGGGGGGGGGGGGGGGGGGGGGGGGGGGGGGGGGGGGGGGGGGGGGGGGGGGGGGGGGGGGGGGGGGGGGGGGGGGGGGGGGGGGGGGGGGGGGGGGGGGGGGGGGGGGGGGGGGGGGGGGGGGGGGGGGGGGGGGGGGGGGGGGGGGGGGGGGGGGGGGGGGGGGGGGGGGGGGCTATATGTCCAGCTTGTTTCCTAATGATCCGTGCCTCTTTTGAGGATGATCAACATGCAACTAAGAGTCACTCCAAAGTCACTAATAGCGGAGAACGGACGAAGAGATTATGGTAGGGTATGAAACCACCTCAAAGTTATTCTTTCCAATCAATTCGTTGGGCTATTCCTATAGGTGTCACAAACAGCCCTAGAGTTCGTACTAGAATAACAACATAAGACACAAATCAACAAAAACCCTAATGTCACCTAGATACTCCAATGTCACCTCAAGTATCCGTGGGCATGATTATACGATATGCATCACACAATCTCAGATTCATCTATTCAACCAACACACAGAACCTCAAAGAGTGCCCCAAAGTTTCTACCGGAGAATCACGAAGAAAACATGTGCCAACCCCTATGCATAGGTTCATGGGCAGAATCCGCAAGTTGATCACCAAAACTGTAACGCCCCGGATGTAACTTTCCATATTTGTATCCAACTCTTGCCGTCTCCGGCGCCAAGTTACTTTTATTTCTCGGGCTGGGTCTTTGCCTTCGTGTGTGTTGTTTTCGTTTTCATGCATCTCATATCAGGTCATCACGTGCATTGCATGTGCATACATGTTCATCTCATGCATTCGAGCATTTTCCCCGTTGTCCGTTTTGAATTCCGGCGCTTCGTTCTCCTCCGGTGGTCATTTCTAGATTTCTGTCGTGTGTGGGGTTTAAACATTTCCGGATTGGAACGAGTCTTGCCAAGCGGCCTTGGTTTACTACCGGTAGACCGCCTGTCAAGTTTCGGGTCATTTGGACTTCGTTTGATACTCCAACGGTTAACCGAGGGACCGAAAAGGCCTCGTGTGTGTTACAGCCCAACACCCCCCAAATTTGGCCCAAAACCCACCTATCTCTGCTCCATGTCCTAGAGCGTTCGATCACGATCGTGTGGGCGAAAACCGCACCTCGTTTGGACTCTCCTAGCTCCCTCTATGCCTATATATACACCCCTCCGTTTTCGGATCTCTCCCCCTCCCCGAGGGGGGGGGGGGGGGGGGGGGGGAAAAAAAAACAGATCCCCTTCCTCCGCGCCGACGGACGTGTCCGCCCCGGCCGGACAACGTCCGCCGCCGCCCGCCTCAGCCAGCCGGGTCGCGCCACGTGGCCGGACCACTTCGCCGCGCCGCCGAAGCCCGCGGGCCCACGCGGGGCCCTCCCCGGCCCGCGAGACGCCGCCGCCCCTTGCCCGGGTCGGTGCCCTCCACGCCGGCGCCCGCCGCTCCCTTCTCCGTCGGCCGGAGCAGCCACACCGCCGCGCCCGACTCCGCCGCCGGCCCCGCGCCTCCCCGGCCGGAGCAGCCGCCGCCGCCTCGCCGTCCCCGGCGGCACGCCGCCCGCCTCCTCACCGGCGCCGCCCCGGCGACGCCCTCCGCCGCCCTCCGGTCCCCTCGTCGCCGGCCGCTGCCTCCTTCCCCGTCGTCGCCGGTGAACAGTTCCGCCGCCGCCTCGGAGTCCGTGCCCGATCCAGATCTGGATCTGGGATATTTCGGTTGACCTCTCTCCCCCGAAACCCTAATTTTCGTGCTATCTTTGACTGCTTGTATCTCCGCAACCGTAGATCCGTTTTGGGCGTATGATATATCAAAATCTTCGTCTCGACATGTACTTCATTTCATTCCATTGCATCATTTGCATTTGAGGCCATCTTGATACCCAAAATGCTGTTAGAAGGAGGCTTCGTGAGTTAAATTGCAGATCCGTTAGTTCATCATGCACTTTTGTCATTTTTGCTATGATTAATCCGTGCATGATATGCCTGTGCCCCTTTGGGATGTATTGTGAAGCATTTTGTCTTCTTTCCAGAGGTGCCACCCATGCATTTTTAGGATGTGTGTGTTGTCTTGTGCAAGCTTGCGAAGTAGGGTACCTGAGAATGCAGATTTCAGGGACTTAGTGATTTTCACTAAGTCTGGGATATTTTAGTTCATGATGCTATATGTCCAGCTTGTTTCCTAATGATCCGTGCCTCTTTTGAGGATGATCAGTAAGGGAGTTTTGATATTTATGTTATGCTCTATCCATCCATGTCTTTGTTGGCATTTGTGGAGTGCTCTAGGTTGACTCAATCGAGCTCAACTTTTGCTTCGTTGTTAATCTGGGCAGATCGTCAACTTGTTTGCGATTTCGCCGATGCTACCGTTAGCGTTCCATGCATGCTATGCCTTCGTTCTTGCCATGAGTAGCTAGCACTTTGTGCCTTCTTGCTGGTGATATGCTTTCCTTGCCATGTCTTGCACCGTAGTGAGTGCATCGAGCTCGTTTACATGCCTTCGTGAGTTAAATTTCAGCATGTCTCAGTTTTCACTAAGTCTGAAAACTGATTGTGTTCGAGCGATGTTCGTGAGCTCGGTAGAGTATTTTGTGAACCCTTTTGGCCCCAGGTCACTTTGGGTGTTTTATTAAGCTTGTTGAGTAGCTCCATGCCATGTTCTTACTTGTCATGTTCAGGTCCTCTATCATGTTGTTTTGCTGCTCCGAAGAGAGCTTCGTGATCTGAAATTTCAGACTAGTGTTAATTTCACTAAGTCTGAAATCTGTTTTGCATTTGCGTTTTAGCCATGCTTGTTTGAACCTCTTAATGGATGAATTTGCCTATGGCTCAGTGCTAGTGTTTTGTCAACCCTCTTGTGTACATTACTGCCATGTATTTTGTTTTCATGTTTAGTGGCTGTAGCATGTTCATTTTGTTGCATTTAGATGCCTACTTGCTGTAAATCGCAGACCGGTGTCATATCTTAAAACGCTCGCCATTTCCAAACCGTAGCTCCGATTCCTATGATCTTTATATCGTTTTCAAGCGATTTCATCCCCTCTATCCAGTGGCACACTTGGTTTTCCAAGTTGATGCCAGGTTCATGCATTTCCTGTCATATCTTGCATATTGCATCCCGCATCGCATCCCGCATAGCATATCGTCATTTCATCATAGTGCTTGGTCTTGCCCGTGGTTGATTGTGTCCTTGTTGCTTGTTTGTCTTTGGGTAGAGCCGGGAGACGAGTTCGCTACCGAGGAGCCCGTTGAGTTTGCTTGTGGGGGGGGGGGGGGGGGGGGGGGGGGGGGGGGGGGGGGGGGGGGGGGGGGGGGGGGGGGGGGGGGGGGGGGGGGGGGGGGGGGGGGGGGGGGGGGGGGGGGGGGGGGGGGGGGGGGGGGGGGGGGGGGGGGGGGGGGGGGGGGGGGGGGGGGGGGGGGGGGGGGGGGGGGGGGGGTTACCGCTTTGCTCAGCCCTTCTTATAGCGTTGTTAGTTGCAGGTGAAGATTGGAGCCGTTCCTTGTTGGAACATTTATTTACTTGTTGGGATATCATTATATCGCTATGTTATACTAATGCATCTATATACTTGGTAAAGGGTGGAAGGCTCGGCCTCTCGCCTAGTGTTTTGTTCCACTCTTGCCGCCCTAGTTTCCGTCATATCGGTGTTATGTTCCCGGATTGTTGCGTCCCTTACACGGTTGGGCTATAATGGGAACCCCTTGATAGTTCGTCTTGATTAAAGCTTTTCCAGCAATGCCCAACATTGGTTTTACCATTTGCCACCTAGCCTCTTTTCCCTTGGGTTTCCGGAGCCCGAGGGTCATCGTATTTTAGCCCCACTTGGGCCAGTGCTCCCTCTGAGTGTTGGTCCGAACTGAGCTGCCTGCGGGGCCACCTCGGGGAAACTTGAGGGTTGGTTTTACTCGTAGCTAGTCTCATCTGAGTGTGCCCTGAGAAAGAGATATGTGCAGCTCCTATCGGGATTTGTCGGCACATTCGGGCGGTGTTGCTGGACTTGTTTTAACCTGTCGAATCATCTTGTTGTACCAAGGTACCGAGTCTGATCGGTGTGTCTTGGGTGGAGGTCTATTCCTTCGTTGACCGTGAGAGCTTGTTATGGGCTAAGTTGGGACCCCCCTGCAGGGATTGATCTTTCGAAAGCCGTGCCCGCGGTTATGGGCGGATGGGAATTTGTTAATGTCCGGTTGTAGATGACTTGAATTAAACTTAATTAAAATGAATCAACCGTGTGTGTTACCGTGATGGCCCCTTCTCGGCGGAGTCCGGGAAGTGGACACGGTGTTGGAGTTATGCTTGCGCAGGATGTTCCTTTAGCTTCGCGCTCGTGCTTCGCCTTCTCTTCTCGCTCTCTTTTGCGTATAAGTTAGCCACCACATATGCTAGTCGCTTGCTGCAGCTCCACACATATTGGCCTTATCCATTCCTATGAGCTTAAATAGTCTTGATCGCGTGGGTGTGAGATTGCTGAGTCCCTGTGGCTCACAGATACTACAACTCCAGATGCAGGTCCAGGTGATTCTCCTCCAGTTGACGAGTACGAGCTCAGGTGGGAGTTCGACGAGGACTCTCAGCGATACTACGTATCTTTTCCGGATGATCAGTAGTGGTGCCTAGTTGGGGTTATCGATTCAGGACCTTGTCGCATGTTGGGGGTCTTTTCTATTTTGGCGCCGTAGTCGGGCCATGAGTGTTTGTTTGATGGATGTTATTTATGTACTCCAATGTGACGTGGCGAGTGTAAGCCAACTATGGTATCTTCCCCTTTTATTATATATATATTACATGGGATGTTGTAATGATTGCCTGACTTGCGACATTGCTTTGGGGGGGGGGGGGGGGGGGGGGGGGGGGGGGGGGGGGGGGGGGGGGGGGGGGGGGGGGGGGGGGGGGGGGGGGGGGGGGGGGGGGGGGGGGGGGGGGGGGGGGGGGGGGGGGGGGGGGGGGGGGGGGGGGGGGGGGGGGGGGGGGGGGGGGGGGGGGGGGGGGGGGGGGGGGGGGGGGGGGGGGGGGGGGGGGGGGGGGGGGGGGGGGGGGGGGGGGGGGGGGGGGGGGGGGGGGGGGGGGGGGGGGGGGGGGGGGGGGGGGGGGGGGGGGGGGGGGGGGGGGGGGGGGGGGGGGGGGGGGGGGGGGGGGGGGGGGGGGGGGGGGGGGGGGGGGGGGGGGGGGGGGGGGGGGGGGGGGGGGGGGGGGGGGGGGGGGGGGGGGGGGGGGGGGGGGGGGGGGGGGGGGGGGGGGGGGGGGGATAAATCACATCCAACCCATCACTGTCCAGCAAGCCTATGATGGAATTACTCATGCACGGCGGTGAGCATCATGAAATTGGTGATGGAGGAAGGTTGATGATGACGATGGCGATAGATTCCCCTCTCCGGGGCCTCGAACGGACTCCAGACCGGCCCTGCCGAGAGAGTTTAGGGCTTGGCGGCGGCTCCATATCGTAAAACGCGATGAATCCTTCTCTCTCATTTTTTCTCCCCGAAAGTGAATATACGGGGTCAAGGTGGACGTCGGTGGAGCATCAGGGGGCCCACGAGGCAGGGGGCGCGCCCAGGGGGGGTAGGCGCGCCCCACCCTCATGGACAAGATGTGGGCCTCCTGACGTGGATTCTTCTTCCAGTATTTTTATATATTCCAAAAATAATCTCCGTTGATTTTCAGATCATTCTGAGAACTTTTATTTCTGCACAAAAATAACACCATGGCAATTCTGCTGAAAACAGTGTCAGTCCGAATTAGTTCCATTCAAATCATGCAAGTTAGAGTCCAAAACAAGGGCAAAAGTGTTTGGAAAAGTAGATACGATGGAGACGTATCAACTCCCCCAAGCTTAAACCTTTGCTTGTCCTCAAGCAATTCAGTTGATAAACTGAAAGTGATAAAGAAAAACTTTTACAAACTCTGTTTGCTCTTGTTGTTGTAAATATGTAAAGCCAACATTCAAGTTTTTAGCAAAGATTATGAACTAACCATATTCACAATAACACTTAGGTGTCATGTTTACTCATATCAATGGCATAATCAACTAGCGAGCAATAATAATAAATCTCGGATGACAACACTTTCTCAAAACAATCATAATATGATATAACAAGATGGTATCTCGCTAGCCCTTTCTGAGACCGCAAAACATAAATGCAGAGCACCTTTAAAGATCAAGGACTAACTAGACATTGTAATTCATGGTAAAAGAGATCCAGTCAAGTCATACTCAATGTAAACTAACAGTAATACATGCAAATGACAGCGGTGCTCTCTAACTGGTGCTTTTTAATAGGGGGGGGGGGGGGGGGGGGGGGGGGGGGGGGGGGGGGGGGGGGGGGGGGGGGGGGGGGGGGGGGGGGGGGGGGGGGGGGGGGGGGGGGGGGGGGGGGGGGGGGGGGGGGGGGGGGGGGGGGGGGGGGGGGGGGGGGGGGGGGGGGGGGGGGGGGGGGGGGGGGGGGGGGGGGGGGGGGGGGGGGGGGGGGGGGGGGGGGGGGGGGGGGGGGGGGGGGGGGGGGGGGGGGGGGGGGGGGGGGGGGGGGGGGGGGGGGGGGGGGGGGGGGGGGGGGGGGGGGGGGGGGGGGGGGGGGGGGGGGGGGGGGGGGGGGGGGGGGGGGGGGGGGGGGGGGGGGGGGGGGGGGGGGGGGGGGGGGGGGGGGGGGGGGGGGGGGGGGGGGGGGGGGGGGGGGGGGGGGGGGGGGGGGGGGGGGGGGGGGGGGGGGGGGGGGGGGGGGGGGGGGGGGGGGGGGGGGGGGGGGGGGGGGGGGGGGGGGGGGGGGGGGGGGGGGGGGGGGGGGGGGGGGGGGGGGGGGGGGGGGGGGGGGGGGGGGGGGGGGGGGGGGGGGGGGGGGGGGGGGGGGGGGGGGGGGGGGGGGGGGGGGGGGGGGGGGGGGGGGGGGGGGGGGGGGGGGGGGGGGGGGGGGGGGGGGGGGGGGGGGGGGGGGGGGGGGGGGGGGGGGGGGGGGGGGGGGGGGGGGGGGGGGGGGGGGGGGGGGGGGGGGGGGGGGGGGGGGGGGGGGGGGGGGGGGGGGGGGGGGGGGGGGGGGGGGGGGGGGGGGGGGGGGGGGGGGGGGGGGGGGGGGGGGGGGGGGGGGGGGGGGGGGGGGGGGGGGGGGGGGGGGGGGGGGGGGGGGGGGGGGGGGGGGGGGGGGGGGGGGGGGGGGGGGGGGGGGGGGGGGGGGGGGGGGGGGGGGGGGGGGGGGGGGGGGGGGGGGGGGGGGGGGGGGGGGGGGGGGGGGGGGGGGGGGGGGGGGGGGGGGGGGGGGGGGGGGGGGGGGGGGGGGGGGGGGGGGGGGGGGGGGGGGGGGGGTTATTCATAATAGGCTGAATCAGGAACGATGAACTAATCATATTTACAAAAACGAGAGAGGTCGAGTTCATACCAGCTTTTCTCATCTCAATCAGTCCATCATATATCGTCATAATTGCCTTTCACTTGCACGACCGAACGGTGTGAATAATAATAATAGTGCACGTGCATTGGACTAAGCTGGAATCTGCGAGCATTCAATAAACAGGAGAAGACAAGGCAATATGGGCTCTTGGTTAAATCAACAATAATGCATATAAGAGCCACTTCAATAATTTCATTATGGTCTTCTCCTATCGACCCCCAAAGAAAGGAAAAGAAATAAAACTATTTACACGGGAAAGCTCCCAACAAGCAAAAGAAGAATAGGAAATATTTTTGGGTTTTCTTTTAATTATTACTACTACAGACAAGGAAAGTAACTAACTAAAAGCTACAACTATTTTTTTTTTGTTTTTCTTAAGGTTTTTCAAATTCAGAAGAAGAAAGCATAAAAAGAAAAATAAACTAGCATGGATATTACAGTGAAAAAGTATGAGCACCGACATCTAGCAATGAGTGTGTGAACATGAATGTAATGTCGGTGAGAGATACGTACTCCCCCAAGCTTAGGCTTTTGGCCTAAGTTGGTCTATGGCCACGGCTGGCCTGGCAGATATCCGAAGTTGTAACTGGGGTCGTACTGAGATGAAGCCTCGGGTTGCCACTGGTTGGCAACCTCCTCCGGATCCTACCGGTAAACAGACTGGCGTGGGGGAACAAATTGTGGTTCCGGATCTGGCTCTGTAGCTGATGTGGGGTTCCGGTAGGCGTGAATAGCCTCCAAGGGAACAAGGTACTCGCCTGCAGATAAATCAAACAAGGAAGGAGCAGGCAAGGTAATAGTCTCAGGGTGATTTTTATCAAATAACAGTCTATAGTTAAGCTCCTTTTTCCTGTTCTTAACAATGAAATCATGTGCAACCATACTCTTGTAATCTAGAAGAATAGTAGGCAACAACTTTTCTTCTTTCTCATAATGCCTAATAGGTATGTTAAAGTATGCAGCGAGGCGCGAGGCGAAGATGCCTCCCAAGATGGGGCCCTTAGTACGGTTAAGATTTAACCGCTTTGCAACAATAGCGCCCATACTGAATGAGTCATCACGAAACAAGGCATGGCACAAAATAATAATATCAGGGGCACTTAGGTTGCCACAGTTTCCGCGACCAATTAAGCATCTACTAGCAAGGGGGGGGGGGGGGGGGGGGGGGGGGGGGGGGGGGGGGGGGGGGGGGGGGGGGGGGGGGGGGGGGGGGGGGGGGGGGGGGGGGGGGGGGGGGGGGGGGGGGGGGGGGGGGGGGGGGGGGGGGGGGGGGGGGGGGGGGGGGGGGGGGGGGGGGGGGGGGGGGGGGGGGGGGGGGGGGGGGGGGGGGGGGGGGGGGGGGGGGGGGGGGGGGGGGGGGGGGGGGGGGGGGGGGGGGGGGGGGGGGGGGGGGGGGGGGGGGGGGGGGGGGGGGGGGGGGGGGGGGGGGGGGGGGGGGGGGGGGGGGGGGGGGGGGGGGGGGGGGGGGGGGGGGGGGGGGGGGGGGGGGGGGGGGGGGGGGGGGGGGGGGGGGGGGGGGGGGGGGGGGGGGGGGGGGGGGGGGGGGGGGGGGGGGGGGGGGGGGGGGGGGGGGGGGGGGGGGGGGGGGGGGGGGGGGGGGGGGGGGGGGGGGGGGGGGGGGGGGGGGGGGGGGGGGGGGGGGGGGGGGGGGGGGGGGGGGGGGGGGGGGGGGGGGGGGGGGGGGGGGGGGGGGGGGGGGGGGGGGGGGGGGGGGGGGGGGGGGGGGGGGGGGGGGGGGGGGGGGGGGGGGGGGGGGGGGGGGGGGGGGGGGGGGGGGGGGGGGGGGGGGGGGGGGGGGGGGGGGGGGGGGGGGGGGGGGGGGGGGGGGGGGGGGGGGGGGGGGGGGGGGGGGGGGGGGGGGGGGGGGGGGGGGGGGGGGGGGGGGGGGGGGGGGGGGGGGGGGGGGGGGGGGGGGGGGGGGGGGGGGGGGGGGGGGGGGGGGGGGGGGGGGGGGGGGGGGGGGGGGGGGGGGGGGGGGGGGGGGGGGGGGGGGGGGGGGGGGGGGGGGGGGGGGGGGGGGGGGGGGGGGGGGGGGGGGGGGGGGGGGGGGGGGGGGGGGGGGGGGGGGGGGGGGGGGGGGGGGGGGGGGGGGGGGGGGGGGGGGGGGGGGGGGGGGGGGGGGGGGGGGGGGGGGGGGGGGGGGGGGGGGGGGGGGGGGGGGGGGGGGGGGGGGGGGGGGGGGGGGGGGGGGGGGGGGGGGGGGGGGGGGGGGGGGGGGGGGGGGGGGGGGGGGGGGGGGGGGGGGGGGGGGGGGGGGGGGGGGGGGGGGGGGGGGGGGGGGGGGGGGGGGGGGGGGGGGGGGGGGGGGGGGGGGGGGGGGGGGGGGGGGGGGGGGGGGGGGGGGGGGGGGGGGGGGGGGGGGGGGGGGGGGGGGGGGGGGGGGGGGGGGGGGGGGGGGGGGGGGGGGGGGGGGGGGGGGGGGGGGGGGGGGGGGGGGGGGGGGGGGGGGGGGGGGGGGGGGGGGGGGGGGGGGGGGGGGGGGGGGGGGGGGGGGGGGGGGGGGGGGGGGGGGGGGGGGGGGGGGGGGGGGGGGGGGGGGGGGGGGGGGGGGGGGGGGGGGGGGGGGGGGGGGGGGGGGGGGGGGGGGGGGGGGGGGGGGGGGGGGGGGGGGGGGGGGGGGGGGGGGGGGGGGGGGGGGGGGGGGGGGGGGGGGGGGGGGGGGGGGGGGGGGGGGGGGGGGGGGGGGGGGGGGGGGGGGGGGGGGGGGGGGGGGGGGGGGGGGGGGGGGGGGGGGGGGGGGGGGGGGGGGGGGGGGGGGGGGGGGGGGGGGGGGGGGGGGGGGGGGGGGGGGGGGGGGGGGGGGGGGGGGGGGGGGGGGGGGGGGGGGGGGGGGGGGGGGGGGGGGGGGGGGGGGGGGGGGGGGGGGGGGGGGGGGGGGGGGGGGGGGGGGGGGGGGGGGGGGGGGGGGGGGGGGGGGGGGGGGGGGGGGGGGGGGGGGGGGGGGGGGGGGGGGGGGGGGGGGGGGGGGGGGGGGGGGGGGGGGGGGGGGGGGGGGGGGGGGGGGGGGGGGGGGGGGGGGGGGGGGGGGGGGGGGGGGGGGGGGGGGGGGGGGGGGGGGGGGGGGGGGGGGGGGGGGGGGGGGGGGGGGGGGGGGGGGGGGGGGGGGGGGGGGGGGGGGGGGGGGGGGGGGGGGGGGGGGGGGGGGGGGGGGGGGGGGGGGGGGGGGGGGGGGGGGGGGGGGGGGGGGGGGGGGGGGGGGGGGGGGGGGGGGGGGGGGGGGGGGGGGGGGGGGGGGGGGGGGGGGGGGGGGGGGGGGGGGGGGGGGGGGGGGGGGGGGGGGGGGGGGGGGGGGGGGGGGGGGGGGGGGGGGGGGGGGGGGGGGGGGGGGGGGGGGGGGGGGGGGGGGGGGGGGGGGGGGGGGGGGGGGGGGGGGGGGGGGGGGGGGGGGGGGGGGGGGGGGGGGGGGGGGGGGGGGGGGGGGGGGGGGGGGGGGGGGGGGGGGGGGGGGGGGGGGGGGGGGGGGGGGGGGGGGGGGGGGGGGGGGGGGGGGGGGGGGGGGGGGGGGGGGGGGGGGGGGGGGGGGGGGGGGGGGGGGGGGGGGGGGGGGGGGGGGGGGGGGGGGGGGGGGGGGGGGGGGGGGGGGGGGGGGGGGGGGGGGGGGGGGGGGGGGGGGGGGGGGGGGGGGGGGGGGGGGGGGGGGGGGGGGGGGGGGGGGGGGGGGGGGGGGGGGGGGGGGGGGGGGGGGGGGGGGGGGGGGGGGGGGGGGGGGGGGGGGGGGGGGGGGGGGGGGGGGGGGGGGGGGGGGGGGGGGGGGGGGGGGGGGGGGGGGGGGGGGGGGGGGGGGGGGGGGGGGGGGGGGGGGGGGGGGGGGGGGGGGGGGGGGGGGGGGGGGGGGGGGGGGGGGGGGGGGGGGGGGGGGGGGGGGGGGGGGGGGGGGGGGGGGGGGGGGGGGGGGGGGGGGGGGGGGGGGGGGGGGGGGGGGGGGGGGGGGGGGGGGGGGGGGGGGGGGGGGGGGGGGGGGGGGGGGGGGGGGGGGGGGGGGGGGGGGGGGACAAAACTGCTTTGGGAGATTGTTGCTTGGTATGTGACTCCTCCATTGGTCCAATTAGGTTTTGTTCTAGTGCTTTATTCATTGCAAATTTTTGCTGCATAGGTGACCATGTTCTTGAGCTTGTATGTTAAATTTATGAGGTCCCATGTAATTCTAATGCATGATATAGGCTCTAGGCACTTGTAGGAATAGTTGCTACCAATCTTGTTTAGTTTTATTCACTTTTATTTTGAAGTTACTAAAATTTTAGAAATTTTTCAGAAAAAAGAATTATGTCTAGGAGAATGTACCAAGGTGGTTCCTCGGTAAAGAAAGGACCCAGGATTGCTATACGTGAGCAAGACGTCGAATTACCGAGGGACGCAGATGTACGAACTTGTGAGTGGCCATCCGACGATTTTATGGTCGAAGCAGGCTTTAAGGAGGAATTTGACGCGTATGTGCGTAATGCTGATCTGGAGGACTTCTTACAAGATAAGTGTCCTCGGTACTATCAATTGACTGATTCCTTTATGCGGAGGTTTAAATATAACTGAACACGTAATTCTCCTAGTGTCCTATTTGATATTTATGATACATCTTATACCATGGACCTAGAGGATTTTACAACTGCTTGCAAACTTCCGCAGTGGGGCAATATTAATGATCCCCACAAATCTGAATTTAGAGATTTCCTTGCTAGTATTACTGTGGGAGAATCCAGGGATATTGCACAAGCTACCATAGGGAGCATTCATTTTCCCGCTATACATTATTTTGCTCTCTTCATTGATAGATGCATTAACGGTAAAGATGAAGCATGCCATATGTGTGTCCCTAATCTTTGTGTCCTCAAGAGTGTTGTGTTAGGTTATAAAGATTATAACTTGGGGGCAATAGTTGCACGTAGGTTGCATAATAATGGTAGAGCTGGAGATTTATTTGGAGGAATTTATGCGACCCGTGTGGCTAATTATCTTGGTATAGCCCCACGACAGGGGGATATGATATTACCTCCTGCTTATTTAGATTATGACGCTATGGTCAACCATCATTATCTTAGGAGAATGAACAATTCCTCCAATATCGACTAATCTATGACAGACGCAACATTGTCCATGTTACTCTTCCTGCTCCTCTCCTTTTTGATTACCAGGCAAAATTAAGATATGTTGTTACCACGGAGGAAGCAGCTGAACACGAGGGGAGAGCGGAGGCTTCTCGCCAACATTCCGCAGCTCAGGAGGCAGTTGCTGCTGCATCTCAGTACGACCCCAGTTACAACTACGGATATCAGCCAGGCGGTCATTGGCATTAGACCAACTTAGGCCAAAAGCCTAAACTTGGGGGAGTACGTATTTCTCACCGACTTTACATTCATGTTCACACACTATATACGTTGGAGACGTATCACGCGCCCACCTTCCCTGGGCGCACCCCCCTCTCTCGTGGGCCCCTGGTGGCCACCCTCCACTTATGCCAGCACCCACACACTCCATCTTCTTCCCAAAAAAAAATCCCCATCCAGCTCAAGCACGAGTTCTAGCTCATTTTGTTGTGATTTTTGATCTCCTTGCTCAAAGCTCCATTCACAAAACTGCTTTGGGAGATTGTTGCTTGGTATGTGACTCCTCCATTGGTCCAATTAGGTTTTGTTCTAGTGCTTTATTCGGGGGGGGGGGGGGGGGGGGGGGGGGGGGGGGGGGGGGGGGGGGGGGGGGGGGGGGGGGGGGGGGGGGGGGGGGGGGGGGGGGGGGGGGGGGGGGGGGGGGGGGGGGGGGGGGGGGGGGGGGGGGGGGGGGGGGGGGGGGGGGGGGGGGGGGGGGGGGGGGGGGGGGGGGGGGGGGGGGGGGGGGGGGGGGGGGGGGGGGGGGGGGGGGGGGGGGGGGGGGGGGGGGGGGGGGGGGGGGGGGGGGGGGGGGGGGGGGGGGGGGGGGGGGGGGGGGGGGGGGGGGGGGGGGGGGGGGGGGGGGGGGGGGGGGGGGGGGGGGGGGGGGGGGGGGGGGGGGGGGGGGGGGGGGGGGGGGGGGGGGGGGGGGGGGGGGGGGGGGGGGGGGGGGGGGGGGGGGGGGGGGGGGGGGGGGGGGGGGGGGGGGGGGGGGGGGGGGGGGGGGGGGGGGGGGGGGGGGGGGGGGGGGGGGGGGGGGGGGGGGGGGGGGGGGGGGGGGGGGGGGGGGGGGGGGGGGGGGGGGGGGGGGGGGGGGGGGGGGGGGGGGGGGGGGGGGGGGGGGGGGGGGGGGGGGGGGGGGGGGGGGGGGGGGGGGGGGGGGGGGGGGGGGGGGGGGGGGGGGGGGGGGGGGGGGGGGGGGGGGGGGGGGGGGGGGGGGGGGGGGGGGGGGGGGGGGGGGGGGGGGGGGGGGGGGGGGGGGGGGGGGGGGGGGGGGGGGGGGGGGGGGGGGGGGGGGGGGGGGGGGGGGGGGGGGGGGGGGGGGGGGGGGGGGGGGGGGGGGGGGGGGGGGGGGGGGGGGGGGGGGGGGGGGGGGGGGGGGGGGGGGGGGGGGGGGGGGGGGGGGGGGGGGGGGGGGGGGGGGGGGGGGGGGGGGGGGGGGGGGGGGGGGGGGGGGGGGGGGGGGGGGGGGGGGGGGGGGGGGGGGGGGGGGGGGGGGGGGGGGGGGGGGGGGGGGGGGGGGGGGGGGGGGGGGGGGGGGGGGGGGGGGGGGGGGGGGGGGGGGGGGGGGGGGGGGGGGGGGGTCTGTTTCAAAAAGCTCGAGCTCTGGCACCTCTGCAAATCCCTGCTTCCCTCTGCGAAGGGTCTATCTATTTACTTTTATGCTGAGTCATCATCCTCTTATAAAAAGCACCAGTTAGAGAGCACCACTGTCATTTCTATGTGTTGTTATTAATTGATATTGAGTATGACTATGACTGGATCTCTTTTACCATGAATTACAATGTCTAGTCAGTCCTTGATCTTCAGGGGTGCTCTGCATTTATGTTTTGCGGTCTCAGAAGGGGCTGGCGAGATACCATTTTATTATATCATATCATGATTGTTTTGAAAAATTGTTGTCATCCGAGGTTTATTATTATTGCTCGCTAGTTGATTATGCCATTGATATGAGTAAATGTGAGACCTAAATGCTATTGTGAATATGGTTAGTTCATAATCTTTGTTGAAAACTTGAATGCTGGCTTTACATATTTGCAACAACAAGATCAAACAGAGTTTGTAAAAGTTTTTCTTTATCACTTTCAGTTATCAACTGAATTGCTTGAGGACAAGCAATGGCTTAAGCTTGGGGGAGTTGATATGTCTCCGTCGTATCTACTTTTTCAAACTCTTTTGCCCTTGTTTTAGACTCTAATTTGCATGATTTGAATGGAACTAACCCGGACTGACGCTGTTTTCAGCAGAATTGGGGGGGGGGGGGGGGGGGGGGGGGGGGGGGGGGGGGGGGGGGGGGGGGGGGGGGGGGGGGGGGGGGGGGGGGGGGGGGGGGGGGGGGGGGGGGGGGGGGGGGGGGGGGGGGGGGGGGGGGGGGGGGGGGGGGGGGGGGGGGGGGGGGGGGGGGGGGGGGGGGGGGGGGGGGGGGGGGGGGGGGGGGGGGGGGGGGGGGGGGGGGGGGGGGGGGGGGGGGGGGGGGGGGGGGGGGGGGGGGGGGGGGGGGGGGGGGGGGGGGGGGGGGGGGGGGGGGGGGGGGGGGGGGGGGGGGGGGGGGGGGGGGGGGGGGGGGGGGGGGGGGGGGGGGGGGGGGGGGGGGGGGGGGGGGGGGGGGGGGGGGGGGGGGGGGGGGGGGGGGGGGGGGGGGGGGGGGGGGGGGGGGGGGGGGGGGGGGGGGGGGGGGGGGGGGGGGGGGGGGGGGGGGGGGGGGGGGGGGGGGGGGGGGGGGGGGGGGGGGGGGGGGGGGGGGGGGGGGGGGGGGGGGGGGGGGGGGGGGGGGGGGGGGGGGGGGGGGGGGGGGGGGGGGGGGGGGGGGGGGGGGGGGGGGGGGGGGGGGGGGGGGGGGGGGGGGGGGGGGGGGGGGGGGGGGGGGGGGGGGGGGGGGGGGGGGGGGGGGGGGGGGGGGGGGGGGGGGGGGGGGGGGGGGGGGGGGGGGGGGGGGGGGGGGGGGGGGGGGGGGGGGGGGGGGGGGGGGGGGGGGGGGGGGGGGGGGGGGGGGGGGGGGGGGGGGGGGGGGGGGGGGGGGGGGGGGGGGGGGGGGGGGGGGGGGGGGGGGGGGGGGGGGGGGGGGGGGGGGGGGGGGGGGGGGGGGGGGGGGGGGGGGGGGGGGGGGGGGGGGGGGGGGGGGGGGGGGGGGGGGGGGGGGGGGGGGGGGGGGGGGGGGGGGGGGGGGGGGGGGGGGGGGGGGGGGGGGGGGGGGGGGGGGGGGGGGGGGGGGGGGGGGGGGGGGGGGGGGGGGGGGGGGGGGGGGGGGGGGGGGGGGGGGGGGGGGGGGGGGGGGGGGGGGGGGGGGGGGGGGGGGGGGGGGGGGGGGGGGGGGGGGGGGGGGGGGGGGGGGGGGGGGGGGGGGGGGGGGGGGGGGGGGGGGGGGGGGGGGGGGGGGGGGGGGGGGGGGGGGGGGGGGGGGGGGGGGGGGGGGGGGGGGGGGGGGGGGGGGGGGGGGGGGGGGGGGGGGGGGGGGGGGGGGGGGGGGGGGGGGGGGGGGGGGGGGGGGGGGGGGGGGGGGGGGGGGGGGGGGGGGGGGGGGGGGGGGGGGGGGGGGGGGGGGGGGGGGGGGGGGGGGGGGGGGGGGGGGGGGGGGGGGGGGGGGGGGGGGGGGGGGGGGGGGGGGGGGGGGGGGGGGGGGGGGGGGGGGGGGGGGGGGGGGGGGGGGGGGGGGGGGGGGGGGGGGGGGGGGGGGGGGGGGGGGGGGGGGGGGGGGGGGGGGGGGGGGGGGGGGGGGGGGGGGGGGGGGGGGGGGGGGGGGGGGGGGGGGGGGGGGGGGGGGGGGGGGGGGGGGGGGGGGGGGGGGGGGGGGGGGGGGGGGGGGGGGGGGGGGGGGGGGGGGGGGGGGGGGGGGGGGGGGGGGGGGGGGGGGGGGGGGGGGGGGGGGGGGGGGGGGGGGGGGGGGGGGGGGGGGGGGGGGGGGGGGGGGGGGGGGGGGGGGGGGGGGGGGGGGGGGGGGGGGGGGGGGGGGGGGGGGGGGGGGGGGGGGGGGGGGGGGGGGGGGGGGGGGGGGGGGGGGGGGGGGGGGGGGGGGGGGGGGGGGGGGGGGGGGGGGGGGGGGGGGGGGGGGGGGGGGGGGGGGGGGGGGGGGGGGGGGGGGGGGGGGGGGGGGGGGGGGGGGGGGGGGGGGGGGGGGGGGGGGGGGGGGGGGGGGGGGGGGGGGGGGGGGGGGGGGGGGGGGGGGGGGGGGGGGGGGGGGGGGGGGGGGGGGGGGGGGGGGGGGGGGGGGGGGGGGGGGGGGGGGGGGGGGGGGGGGGGGGGGGGGGGGGGGGGGGGGGGGGGGGGGGGGGGGGGGGGGGGGGGGGGGGGGGGGGGGGGGGGGGGGGGGGGGGGGGGGGGGGGGGGGGGGGGGGGGGGGGGGGGGGGGGGGGGGGGGGGGGGGGGGGGGGGGGGGGGGGGGGGGGGGGGGGGGGGGGGGGGGGGGGGGGGGGGGGGGGGGGGGGGGGGGGGGGGGGGGGGGGGGGGGGGGGGGGGGGGGGGGGGGGGGGGGGGGGGGGGGGGGGGGGGGGGGGGGGGGGGGGGGGGGGGGGGGGGGGGGGGGGGGGGGGGGGGGGGGGGGGGGGGGGGGGGGGGGGGGGGGGGGGGGGGGGGGGGGGGGGGGGGGGGGGGGGGGGGGGGGGGGGGGGGGGGGGGGGGGGGGGGGGGGGGGGGGGGGGGGGGGGGGGGGGGGGGGGGGGGGGGGGGGGGGGGGGGGGGGGGGGGGGGGGGGGGGGGGGGGGGGGGGGGGGGGGGGGGGGGGGGGGGGGGGGGGGGGGGGGGGGGGGGGGGGGGGGGGGGGGGGGGGGGGGGGGGGGGGGGGGGGGGGGGGGGGGGGGGGGGGGGGGGGGGGGGGGGGGGGGGGGGGGGGGGGGGGGGGGGGGGGGGGGGGGGGGGGGGGGGGGGGGGGGGGGGGGGGGGGGGGGGGGGGGGGGGGGGGGGGGGGGGGGGGGGGGGGGGGGGGGGGGGGGGGGGGGGGGGGGGGGGGGGGGGGGGGGGGGGGGGGGGGGGGGGGGGGGGGGGGGGGGGGGGGGGGGGGGGGGGGGGGGGGGGGGGGGGGGGGGGGGGGGGGGGGGGGGGGGGGGGGGGGGGGGGGGGGGGGGGGGGGGGGGGGGGGGGGGGGGGGGGGGGGGGGGGGGGGGGGGGGGGGGGGGGGGGGGGGGGGGGGGGGGGGGGGGGGGGGGGGGGGGGGGGGGGGGGGGGGGGGGGGGGGGGGGGGGGGGGGGGGGGGGGGGGGGGGGGGGGGGGGGGGGGGGGGGGGGGGGGGGGGGGGGGGGGGGGACAGTTGAGTTGTCAATTCAACCGCACCTGAAAGACTTAATATCTGCAGCAAAGTATTTAGTAGCAAAGTAATATGATAGTAGCGGTAACGGTAGCAAAAGCAACAGTATTGGTTTTGTAGTGATTGTAACAGTGGCAACGGAAAAGTAACTAAGAAAAGATCAATATATGAAAAGCTCGTAGGCATTGGATCAGTGGTGGATAATTATGTCGGATGCGATTCCTCATGCAACAGTTATAACATAGGGTGACACAGAACTAGCTCCAGTTCATCAATGTAATGTAGGCATGTATTCTGAATATAGTCATACGTGCTTATGGAAAAGAACTTGCATGACATCTTTTGTCCTACCCTCTCGTGGCAGCGGGGTCCTATGGGAAACTAAGGGATATTAAAGCCTCCTTTTAATAGAGTACCAGAATAAAGCATTAACACTTAGTGAATACATGAACTCCTCAAACTATAGTCATCACCGGGAGTGGTCCCGATGATTGTCACTTCGGGGTTACCGGATCATAAGACATAGTAGGTGACTATTGACTTGCAAAATAGGATCAAGAATTCACATATATTCATGGAAACATAATAGGTTCAGATCTGAAATCACGGCACTCGGGCCCTAGTGACAAGCATTAAGCATAACAAAGTCATAGAAACATCAATCTCAGAACATAATGGAAACTAGGGATCAAACCCTAACAAAACTAACTCGATTACATGATAAATCTCATCCAACCCATCACCGTCCAGCAAGCCTACGATGGAATTACTCATGCACGGCGGTGAGCATCATGAAATTGGTGGTGGAGGAAGGTTGATGATGATGATGGCGACGGATTCCCCTCTCTGGAGCCCCGAACAGACTCCAGATCAGCCCACCCGAGAGAGATTAGGGCTTGGCGGCGGCTCCATATCGTAAAACGCGATGAATCCTTCTCTCTGATTTTTTTTCTCCTCGAATGTGAATATATAGAGTTGGAGTTGAGGTCGGTGGAGCATCAGGGGGCCCACGAGGCAGGGGACGCGCCCTAGGGGGGTGGGCACGCCCCCCACCCTCGTGGACAGGGTGTGGGCCCCCTGACGTTGATTATTTCGCCAGTATTTTTTATATATTCCAAAAATATTCTCCGTGAGGTTTCAGGTCATTCCGAGAACTTTTATTTCTGCACAAAAATAACACCATGGCAATTCTGCTGTAAACAACGTCAGTCCGGGTTAGTTCCATTCAAATCATGCAATTTAGAGTCCAAAATAAGGTCAAAAGTGTTTGGAAAAGTACATACGATGGAGACGTATCAACTCCCCCAAGCTTAAACCTTTGCTTGTCCTCAAGCAATTCAGTTGAAAAAATGAAAGTGATAAAGAAAAACATTTACAAACTCTGTTTGATCTTGTTGTTGTAAATATGTAGAGTCAGCATTCAAGTTTTCAGCAAAGATTATGAACTAACCATATTCACAATAACATTTAGGTCTCATGTTTACTCATATCAATGGCATAATCAACTAGCGAGCAATAATAGTAAATCTCGGATGACAACACTTTCTCAAAACAATCATAATATGATATAACAAGATGGTATCTCGCTAGCCCTTTCTGAAATCGCAAAACATAAATGCAAGGCACCTTTGAAGATCAAGGACTGACTAAACATTGTAATTCATGGTAAAAGAGATCCAGTCACAGTCATACTCAATATAAACTAATAGTAATGCATGCAAATGATAGCGGTGCTCTCCAACTGGTGCCTTTTAATAAGAGGATGATGACTCAACATAAAAGTAAATAGATAGACCCTTCGCAGAGGGAAGCAGGGATTTGTAGAGGTGCGGGGGGGGGGGGGGGGGGGGGGGGGGGGGGGGGGGGGGGGGGGGGGGGGGGGGGGGGGGGGGGGGGGGGGGGGGGGGGGGGGGGGGGGGGGGGGGGGGGGGGGGGGGGGGGGGGGGGGGGGGGGGGGGGGGGGGGGGGGGGGGGGGGGGGGGGGGGGGGGGGGGGGGGGGGGGGGGGGGGGGGGGGGGGGGGGGGGGGGGGGGGGGGGGGGGGGGGGGGGGGGGGGGGGGGGGGGGGGGGGGGGGGGGGGGGGGGGGGGGGGGGGGGGGGGGGGGGGGGGGGGGGGGGGGGGGGGGGGGGGGGGGGGGGGGGGGGGGGGGGGGGGGGGGGGGGGGGGGGGGGGGGGGGGGGGGGGGGGGGGGGGGGGGGGGGGGGGGGGGGGTGAAGGTTTAGAGTTTGGCACATGCAAATTTACTTGGAACGGCAGGTAAATACCACATATAGGTAGGTATGGTGGACTCATATGGAACAACTTTGGGGTTTATGGAAGTGGATGCACAAGCAGTATTCCCGCTTAGTACAGGTGAAGGCTAGAAAAAGACTGGGGAGCGACCAACTAGAGAGCGACAATAGTCATAAACATGCATTGAGAGTAACAAACATTGAGTGCAAGCATGAGTAGGATATAAATCACCATGAACATAAATATCGTGGAGGCTATGTTGATTTTGTTTCAACTACATGCGTGAACATGTGCCAAGTCAAGCCACTCGAATCATTCAAAGGAGGATACCATCCTATCATACTACATCACAACCATTTTAATTTCCATGTTGACACGCAAGGTAAACCATTATAAACTCCTAGCTAATTAAGCATGGCATGAGTAACTATAATCTCTAATTGTCATTGCAAACATGTTTCATTCATAATAGGCTAAATCAGGAACGATGAACTAATCATATTTACAAAGACAAGATAGGTCGAGTTCATACCAACTTTTCCTCATCTCAATCATTTCATCATATATCGTCATTATTGCCTTTCACTTGCACGACCGAACGGTGTGGATAATAATAATAGTGCATGTGCATTGAACTAAGCTGGAATCTGCAAACATTTATTCAAAGGAGAAGACAAGGTAATATGGGCTCTTTGTTAGATCAACAATAATGCATATGAGAGCCACTCAACATTTTCATCGTGGTCTTCTCCTCTCGACCCCCAAAGAAAAGAAAAGAATTTCAAAGAACCACACTGAAATGTTTTTGGAGTTTTTGTTTTTCTGAAGAAAGTGAAACAAGAACGAGAAAAACTATTTACAGGGAAAGCTCCCAACAAGCAAAAGAAGAACGAGAAATCTTTTTGGGTTTTCTTTTAATACTACTACTAAGCATGCGTAGAAAGGAAATAAACTACAACTAAATTTTTTTTTTGGTTTTTCTCAAGGTTTTTCAAATACACAAGAAGAAAGCGAGAAAAAGAAATAAACTAACATGGATAATACAATGAAAAAGTATGAACACCGACAGGGGGGGGGGGGGGGGAACATGAATGTAATGTCGGTGAGAAATACGTACTCCCCCAAGCTTAGGCTTTTTGCCTAAGTTGGTTTATTGCCACGGATGGCCTGGCGGATATCCATAGTTGTAGTTGGGGTCGTACTGAGATGAAGAAGACTCTGATTGCCACTGGTTGGCAATCATCTCCGGATCCCATTGGTAATTGGACTGTCGTGGAGGTTCAAATTGTGGTTCCGGCTCCGTGACTGATGTAGGGTTCCGATAGGCGTGAATGGCCGCCAGCGGAATGAGATACGGACCTGCAGATAAATCAAACAAGGAAGGAGCAGGCAAGGTAATAGTCTCAGGGTGATGTTTATCAAAGAACAATTTGTATTTAAGTGCCCCTTCCCTATTCTTAACAATAAAGTCATGTGCTACCATACTCTTATAGTCTAAATAAACAGTGGGCAGCAATTTTTCTTCTTTTTCATAGTGCCTAATAGGTATGTTATAGTGTGCAGCGAGGCGTGAAGCGTAAATACCTCCAAAGATGGGGCCCTTTGTACGGTTCAAACTTAACCGTTTGACAACAATACCGCCCATACTAACAGTATTATCACAGAATAAACCATGGAACAAAATAATAATATCAGGAA
>JAAAWM010010010.1:0-32529 GCA_036873465.1 Thinopyrum obtusiflorum
AACCTGGTGCGGATCCATCAGCAGAAGAATCAGGAGGGAAGAAGAATAATAATATGACTGACACGATGCGCTCACTTGAAGAGAACACCGGAAGCTCCAATGTGGAACTAGTCGGAGAGAAAAAGTAGGGGAAACATGCGCACACTCGGAGCAAAATTTTGAAATATACATATGGTCAAATTGAAAAGGAAAAGGCACTGGAACTGGAACTCCATCAGCAGCAGAATAATCAGTACATATACTAAAGCGGGAAGCATTCTGTTTTTCTCCTTTTTGTAATTTTTTTCGCACTTACACTGTTTATTTTACGTGGCAACAGTGAACAATAAAAGCGAGCAGTACCATCTGCGTGAACAGTACTGTTAGCGAGCAGTGCCTTTTCGTGAACAGCGCCGTTGGTGAACAGTGTTCCCTGGAGGAACAAAATGCGCCCGTTGTTAGAAAAAAATTGGGATTTTTTTTACACATCATTCCTCTCCCTCTGCTCCAATCTCGCGTCCTTATATAAAAGGCTAAGATTTTGGATTTTTTACACATCATTTCTCTCCACCGGTGTACTGATGCAGAGCCGCCTCGATCGCCTCCCGCTCCTTTCCGGTGATGGTGCTGCCGAGGCACAAAACAGTAAACGGAAATAATATATTTGCATGAACAATAATACATGGGAAAAATAAGTTCTCCGCTGATTACTGTCCATTTTACACCACGACAACAGTGGACAGTACACCAAAAATTACCCGAACAAAAACGGAAAAGTATTTGAATAAACCCTGAACTGCTAACCGAAACAATAACCCAAATAAAACCCGAAACAGTAAAACCAATGAAACCGAGCAATACTTAATAAACCGAAAACATTAACCCACCCGAACATTAAACCGAAATAGTACCTGAATTGGAACCCAGAACAATACACCACAATGAAAACAGTAAATCAGCACTATGTATTCACGTGTACAGTGGTCCAGAAGGAATACCAAAAAAAAAAATTTCTCAAAAACAAAACTGAACCTCCTTCTCCCTCGGTGCATTCACCTACGCGAGGAGAATAGCCGATGTTGTTGCCGTCGTCTACCTCACCTTCTCCTTCCCTATGGCCAATCAGACCACGGCTTCAACCACAATGCCGTCACTGAAGTCACCTCTAGGACGGGCTCCATCACGGCAGTCTATAAGCAGCCAACGAGTAGACTCGACATGAAAATAAAAATTGTCACTTGACCAACCTATTCACTCCATTCCCTAATCTATTTCTTCGACCAATTCAAAGAAAAAAAAAGAAAAATACAAGACAATGGATCATCCGTGGAGGGTAGTGTTTGCTAAGAAAATATTGTAGAACCAGTTATTCCTCAGCCGCCAAAATTTTCCGAACTATGGACATACCACTTATTCTATATCACAGTTTAGAAAGCGCATTGGATTGAACGTTCTATAATCAGATTAGCCATGTGTTTAAATAAGTCCTCTGCCAATTACTATCCATTTTTACATCACGACAGCACTCCCCCCCCCCCCCCCCCCCCCCCCCCCCCCCCCCCCCCCCCCCCCCCCCCCCCCCCCCCCCCCCCCCCCCCCCCCCCCCCCCCCCCCCCCCCCCCCCCCCCCCCCCCCCCCCCCCCCCCCCCCCCCCCCCCCCCCCCCCCCCCCCCCCCCCCCCCCCCCCCCCCCCCCCCCCCCCCCCCCCCCCCCCCCCCCCCCCCCCCCCCCCCCCCCCCCCCCCCCCCCCCCCCCCCCCCCCCCCCCCCCCCCCCCCCCCCCCCCCCCCCCCCCCCCCCCCCCCCCCCCCCCCCCCCCCCCCCCCCCCCCCCCCCCCCCCCCCCCCCCCCCCCCCCCCCCCCCCCCCCCCCCCCCCCCCCCCCCCCCCCCCCCCCCCCCCCCCCCCCCCCCCCCCCCCCCCCCCCCCCCCCCCCCCCCCCCCCCCCCCCCCCCCCCCCCCCCCCCCCCCCCCCCCCCCCCCCCCCCCCCCCCCCCCCCCCCCCCCCCCCCCCCCCCCCCCCCCCCCCCCCCCCCCCCCCCCCCCCCCCCCCCCCCCCCCCCCCCCCCCCCCCCCCCCCCCCCCCCCCCCCCCCCCCCCCCCCCCCCCCCCCCCCCCCCCCCCCCCCCCCCCCCCCCCCCCCCCCCCCCCCCCCCCCCCCCCCCCCCCCCCCCCCCCCCCCCCCCCCCCCCCCCCCCCCCCCCCCCCCCCCCCCGAATGGAGAGGTGCCAAAATAAATTCCCTCGCATGTGCAAGCAGTGTAAGATGGTTGGCTTCCATGACAGTCGTAATTGCCCCCAATAAAGTCTAAGAACAATACAGGTAGTTCTCACACACACAAAATGGTTCAATTTTGTTTTTTGTTATTTCCATTAACTAATCTGTTTATGCCAGTTACCAGGTTCTACTGAAGCTCGAACATATTTTGATGAGATATTTTGGTTCAAGACAGCCTGATGCTTGCTTGGGTGTTAATTAGTTGAAAAAGAAAAATGCAGACTGTAGTGTTGTGTTGAACATATCTTAGTGCCTCCATTTGCATGCTTTAATCAAATTTCAGTGAATTTGGTACAAGGTTCAATTATGTAATTAGATATAATTTTATAATTTTTTCTTTATGTTGACTGGTTTATTTTGAATGATTCACGTTGCACTCCACTCCACCATCCTTTGTTTTCTTGTGCGCTGGTTCTGGAATTCAAGCTGTTTTGCAATAACATTGAAATAGTTTGAACCTGTATAAAAACAGTTCTCATGTGCAATAGTCCATCTGATGTGATAAGACGAACTCGGTATGCATAGCAGGCACAATTGCTTTCTGTACATTGACTCTGATAGAGGTACAGTATATGTAGTTGTACAGCAGTGAAGTGAGACAGAGAGCTACTCGCTAACAGCACTGAAGTGAGACTTGACTTGTCCTGCACACAACAAGAACAATAGTGCCTATGGTTGTAAGGTAAGGACAATCCCATATTTTCCGCTAACAAGCAGATTCTCCACCCATGTGCTGGACAGTTTACAGTTGTGCTCATTGTCAGGTTCATTCATCTTGGGAGCATCAATCCACCATGGTATACAGGCTCCTGTTATTCAACGACTATCTTGGTCACTGAGATTTGTGAATAATTTAGAGTACTATTTAGGAATAGATCGTACCTCTTTCTATCCCCTTCAATAAATTGAAATTATTGAAAAATTTCTATTTAGAGTCATCTTAGTCCTAATTCCTATTACTAGCTATTTTACTTTCAGGCTAAGAGAAAAAAATTATGAAATATCTAGAACATGACCAAATAGCTAATCTCGTCGACACCCCACTGGGAGTTCGCACTTTCCATTAGTGAAAACTTTTCTCTTTTTTAAGTAATGTCAAAACCTCACAGCCTTTGCATCCTCAGATGCAAACTAACAATAAGTTTACTGTTAGCGTCCAGAATTGACTCGGCTAGACATGCAGCAGGCCAATTCGAACACGTGAAAATTTTGACTCACCTGAATAGTGTCGACACTAGGACTCAATATTTTGGTTTCCACGAGAGCTCAGCGAGACCAAGATAACGAATTTTCAAGTCTTCGCCCGGAGGTTGTTTGGTTGAGAATACATGCATTTTCTTTCTAAAAAGGAAGCCAAAGGTCGGCCTATTTCCGGGGTTCGTGCTATCAGAATCGAGAAATTCCTTTAATTTTGTTTTACATGGACTTATATGAAGGTTAAATCCGGAAGGATGCTGCGGAAAAGTACAAGTTCAACAGAGCCTATCAGCTAGGATAAGTAGATTTGCATTGCACAAGCCTCAAGACATCTGATACAAGCCAGAGCAACACAACATTTGAGTTCCAAGAAGATCAGACAGCGGAAGGATCCTGCGGAAAAGTACAAGTTCAACAGAACCTATCAGCTAGGATAAGTAGATTTGCATTGTAGAAGCCTCAAGACATCTGATACAAGCCAGAGCAACACAACATTTGAGGTCTGAGAAGATTAGACAGGAGATATACCCACCCGTGGCGCAGGGGCCCTCCTCCCCGATATGAGTCGCGGAGGCGCGGCCGTCGTCCGGCGACGGCGCAGTGGCGGCGTGGTGATGCGAGGAGGCGGCGGAGCTGCGGGCTTCGTGGAAGATCTGGTGGTGCCGGCTGCTTGGTGGGCTTGCATGGCCATGGCGGTGGAGGTCGCAGTGGCCGGCGGCTTGGCCGGTCGGCGTCGGCGGAACATGGCCGGTGGCAGCGGCGATGTTCTGTCTGGATACTAGGGCGGCGGCCCTGGATGGTGGCGGCTGGTGAAGCTAGGGCTTCCCGCGGCGGCATGGCGTGGTGTAGTCCCTGTCCAAGGCGGATCTGTGACGGCGATCTGATCTACGGATTGGTTCGGATCAGAGACGGTGACGAGCGCGCGGGATCCATCTCGGCGGCTCTCGTGGCTTGGCGAGGCGGGGTGGGAGCCCTCCTCCTAGGCTCCAGTGGTGGCACACTCAGGCAGTGGCCGGTGCACCAGGGCTCCTACGGTGGCACTGCTGTTGCGGTTGGTCGCCGGATCTAGGCGGCTAGATCTGGGGCTTTGAAGGCGGTCGAAAATACTGAATGGAGAGGTGCCAAAATAAATTCCCTCGCATGTGCAAGCAGTGTAAGGTGGTTGGCTTCCATGACAGTCGTAATTGCCCCCAATAAAGTCTAAGAACAATACAGGTAGTTCTCACACACACAAAACGGTTCAATTTTGTTTTTTGTTATTTCCATTAACTAATCTGTTTATGCCAGCTACCAGGTTCTACTGAAGCTCGAACATATTTTGATGAGATATTTTGGTTCAAGACAGCCTGATGCTTGCTTGGGTGTTAATTAGTTGAAAAAGAAAATTGCAGACTGTAGTGTTGTGTTGAATCTTAGTGCCTCCATTTGCATGCTTTAATCAAATTTCAGTGAATTTGGTACAAGGTTCAATTATGTAATTAGATATAATTTTATATTTTTTTCTTTATGTTGACTGGTTTATTTTGAATGATTCACGTTGCACTCCACTCCACCATCCTTTGTTTTCTTGTGCGCTGGTTCTGGAATTCAAGCTGTTTTGCCCCCCCCCCCCCCCCCCCCCCCCCCCCCCCCCCCCCCCCCCCCCCCCCCCCCCCCCCCCCCCCCCCCCCCCCCCCCCCCCCCCCCCCCCCCCCCCCCCCCCCCCCCCCCCCCCCCCCCCCCCCCCCCCCCCCCCCCCCCCCCCCCCCCCCCCCCCCCCCCCCCCCCCCCCCCCCCCCCCCCCCCCCCCCCCCCCCCCCCCCCCCCCCCCCCCCCCCCCCCCCCCCCCCCCCCCCCCCCCCCCCCCCCCCCCCCCCCCCCCCCCCCCCCCCCCCCCCCCCCCCCCCCCCCCCCCCCCCCCCCCCCCCCCCCCCCCCCCCCCCCCCCCCCCCCCCCCCCCCCCCCCCCCCCCCCCCCCCCCCCCCCCCCCCCCCCCCCCCCCCCCCCCCCCCCCCCCCCCCCCCCCCCCCCCCCCCCCCCCCCCCCCCCCCCCCCCCCCCCCCCCCCCCCCCCCCCCCCCCCCCCCCCCCCCCCCCCCCCCCCCCCCCCCCCCCCCCCCCCCCCCCCCCCCCCCCCCCCCAGACAGGAGATATACCCACCCGTGGCGCAGGGGCCCTCCTCCCCGATATGAGTCGCGGAGGCGCGGCCGTCGTCCGGCGACGGCGCAGTGGCGGCGTGGTGATGGGAGGAGGCGGCGGAGCTGCGGGCTTCGTGGAGGATCTGGTGGTGCCGGCTGCTTGGTGGGCTTGCATGGCCATGGCGGTGGAGGTCGCAGTGGCCGGCGGCTTGGCCGGTCGGCGGCGGCGGAACTTGGCTGGTGGCAGCGGCGATGTTCTGTCTGGATACCGGGGCGGCGGCCCTGGATGGTGGCGGCTGGTGAAGCTAGGGCTTCCCGCGGCGGCATGGCGTGGTGCTGTCCCTGTCCAAGGCGGATCTGTGACGGCTATCTGATCTACGGATTGGTTCGGATCAGAGACGGTGACGATCGCGCGGGATCCATCTCGGCGGCTCTCGTGGCTTGGCGAGGCGGGGTGGGAGCCCTCCTCCTAGGCTCCAGTGGTGGCACACTCAGGCAGTGGCCGGTGCACTAGGGCTCCTACGGTGGCACTGCTGTTGTGGTTGGTCGCCGGATCTAGGCGGCTAGATCTGGGGCTTTGAAGGCGGTCGAGACGGTGCACAGGTTGTCGGGTGGATTACTTGGGACGAATCCGGGTGAAAACCTGGTCTTCGGTCGATGGCCGGAGCCGGTGATGACGATGCCCTTATCATCGTTTCCTTCATGAAGGCATCATCGAGGTGAAGCTCCCAACTCCACTCAATACCTCCGGGGGAAACCCTTGATCAGCTGATCGGATGTTGGCGGCAATCATGTTTCGTTACCCCCTTGGGGGCGGCATTCTTGGAGGTGCACTCAGCCTCGCGGGACCAGCAGACGGCATCTTTGATGGAGCGGTGCTTCATCCTACACATTGATGGCGACGGATCTCGGCGGCATGGCGCAGTGCATATTCGGCGTTCGATGTGCGAGTATGGACTCGCGCAGGAGGACGACGATGTCTGGCGTCATGGTGGCGTCGATGGCAGAGAGACCTGGCACGATAGATGCAACAGTACAGCTCTGAAGATGGATTGGTGGCAGGTGGCTGCGGCGGCCTCATACCCGGCAGGCGTCCTGGTTGAGGAGTGCGCCGGACTGGTAGGTGCCCCATACCCGGCAGGCGTCCTGGTTGGGACCTCAGGTCTTAGATGTTTAGGTTTGGCTGCGAGGTCTATTTGGTATTAGGCCCAGACTATCAGCATCCCTTCATCAACTGGATAGGAGCAACGACAGATGTTGCCTAGACGGTGGCTTTAGTTTTATTGTTGTATGTCTTTGTAAGGTCTTGTGGGAATAATTAATAAAGTGGCCGCATGCATCGTCCAGATGCAGAGGCCGGGGGTCCTCCTCCTTTTCTAAAAAAAAAATACCCACGACTTCTGGCTAGTTGTAGATCACATCTAAACTAGCCTCTTGCATCGTTTGTAATCATTCTTTAAGCAAAACCCAATTCATTAAATAAGAGCATTCCAAAGTTTTTGTAACAAAATGAAAACCCAGTACTTTTAGCAAAGTTGAGGAAGGAAACAACCAAAGTTCTAATCTGTAGTTTGTGAGCAACGCACTGTTGCACGTGCACCTGCAAGGGCAGCTCGTGACTATCCAAATTTCATATACACGTCCATTTATGAGGTAGCAAACTTCCTATTCATGGAACATGCTCAACGCAAACCATGAACATTTCCCTGTCTGGATTAAAAAATCTATCCAGAGGAGCACCGAAAATTAGAAAATGCAGCACATGTAAAAATCAAATTCCACGGAACTGTACTCAACGCAAATTACATGGAACTGAGATCTGCCCAACCGCGGAGGCGGTCACGTCCCGGAGTCCACGAGTGCCGGTGGCATGAAAAACAGTATTGGGGCAAGAAAAAATAATCTGGCTGGATTGTATGTGCAAGAAAATCTTAATCCATTAAGGCTATGTCATAGCTCATCAGCATCACATCAAATGGTAATTACTATTTGCATTCATGAAAACTTGGAGAAGTTATAGACCATGCACCAAAAAACAACTGCAGAAGTGCAATAAGAGACAGTGCTCTCCCCCCCCCCCCCCCCCCCCCCCCCCCCCCCCCCCCCCCCCCCCCCCCCCCCCCCCCCCCCCCCCCCCCCCCCCCCCCCCCCCCCCCCCCCCCCCCCCCCCCCCCCCCCCCCCCCCCCCCCCCCCCCCCCTTGCGTATCAACTCACCGGATCCCCACATTGTAACCACAATTGTACTCCATCTCGAGATATAATCCAAGCAAAGCAGGAGTAAGGCTGTTACTCAACCCGAGGGGGCCCGAACCTGGGTAAATCATTGTCCAGTGATCCCTCGTGACCCGAGCGCACTTCCACGACCAAACAATTCACGTACAAATACCATATTGCGACGAGGCATCGACATAATTGTCCTTGACAATAACCGACCCATGGTTGGATATGGGTTGATTTTTGCTCATGTGTAAAACCCATGGTTAACCAGATTAGTCATGGGTAGAGCATGAATACATCTTTGTGCCCATGGTTCACCCGATTAATATTTAAATAATTAAATTAATACTTTTTATTTCATATGACGTGTGGACTATCGGAGATACGTCACATACATAATCGTAACCCTAACTCTCGGTAACACGTTGTGGTTGTATAGGTAAACTATTGAACGTGCTTGTTATTTTATTGGGATATTTTTTGTACATGATGAGAGAAAACCCGATGGATACCTGATGGGCATGTATATCCATCCGATATGAGCATCGGCGTGATTTTGTACCCATGGTCCATGGGTATCTTTGTGGACAGGGGAGGACATCCTCATGGGCATAGGTATGGATTTGATATTATTCCACCGGTGCAAAACCCGACCCATTGCCATCTTTAGTCGTTGCCCATATCAAGGGAGATTCAGAATTAAACAAACTTGTAAAAAACAGCATACATTTGAATCAGATGACGCTGAATATTTGCAGGCAGGTTCATGCATGATTCTCTGGAGATGACAGTGATCCACCTTATCACTGACATATTGGATGACCTTTAAGGTAGGGCAAAATTTGCCAAATTCCGATAACCAATCATCTGTCACACTTAGAGGGCACAATACCACTGAACTATGATGACATAAAACGGAAACGACAGAGCAAGTTTGCCACCCTCTGGGAAAAGCTTGCTCATATTCGCCATCCTCATGTGAATACAGGACATGACTGATTGACTGGACTCCATGGACATGACAGCACCATCCCCTGCACGATCATGTGGATCTCCGGTGAACGTGACTGCGATTGGACATCTGCCTCGCACGACTCACCCTACGACCTCTGCCACGCATGACTCACCCTATGACTAACACAATGGCTCCTGGACCTCTGCCGCACGCGATGCCATCGTCTGTCATGAGCGAATCCCTCGACACTCGTCCCTCCCGGACCTTTGTCCTACGATGAGAATCAGTTCTTCCCTGATTATTCCGGATAGCTTCAGCACGTACACCGTGGAAAAGGACTGCCAACAGCGGCCCAATCTATGTGTGCAGAGCACCATTTTTTTGTGGGGGGTGTGAGCAGAGCACCTTAATTTCTGCAACTTGTCCCAAATTCTTTAGAACCATTACCTAGTTGTATTGCACTGCCATCTTATAATTGCAGGTTGGTGTGTGCCCGGATGCAATGAGAACTTAAATCCAAGCCGTAGGTATGGCATTCGAGAGTTTTGCAAGTTGTCGAGAAGTTTTGAAAGGATTATGCATGCAATGCTGGATTTCCAGTCCGTATTGGGCAAAATAGGACGGTAAACGATGTGGTGTTGTGGAAGCGATTTCTTTGCGGCAAAGTAGGTTTCCAGTATGAGAAAAGAGCAAGACAAGAAGGTTATCGGAGGTGACAAAAGTGGAAGGAAAAAAGGCACATACACATATATTGGAAATTACTAGATGTGGTGGTGAGGCCATGATAACTGTCAAGCGTGACCACGACGACATGTACTCAGTAGCATATTTTCATGAATAACACGCCCATGCGTTTGCCTCACCTATGAAGAAGCATTTAATCAAGTCTAATAGATAAGTTAGCTAGAAGGCGAAGAGCGTGCTATTCACATATCACGCAGGTAGCACTGGCACATCCCCCCCCCCCCCCCCCCCCCCCCCCCCCCCCCCCCCCCCCCCCCCCCCCCCCCCCCCCCCCCCCCCCCCCCCCCCCCCCCCCCCCCCCCCCCCCCCCCCCCCCCCCCCCCCCCCCCCCCCCCCCCCCCCCCCCCCCCCCCCCCCCCCCCCCCCCCCCCCCCCCCCCCCCCCCCCCCCCCCCCCCCCCCCCCCCCCCCCCCCCCCCCCCCCCCCCCCCCCCCCCCCCCCCCCCCCCCCCCCCCCCCCCCCCCCCCCCCCCCCCCCCCCCCCCCCCCCCCCCCCCCCCCCCCCCCCCCCCCCCCCCCCCCCCCCCCCCCCCCCCCCCCCCCCCCCCCCCCCCCCCCCCCCCCCCCCCCCCCCCCCCCCCCCCCCCCCCCCCCCCCCCCCCCCCCCCCCCCCCCCCCCCCCCCCCCCCCCCCCCCCCCCCCCCCCCCCCCCCCCCCCCCCCCCCCCCCCCCCCCCCCCCCCCCCCCCCCCCCCCCCCCCCCCCCCCCCCCCCCCCCCCCCCCCCCCCCCCCCCCCCCCCCCCCCCCCCCCCCCCCCCCCCCCCCCCCCCCCCCCCCCCCCCCCCCCCCCCCCCCCCCCCCCCCCCCCCCCCCCCCCCCCCCCCCCCCCCCCCCCCCCCCCCCCCCCCCCCCCCCCCCCCCCCCCCCCCCCCCCCCCCCCCCCCCCCCCCCCCCCCCCCCCCCCCCCCCCCCCCCCCCCCCCCCCCCCCCCCCCCCCCCCCCCCCCCCCCCCCCCCCCCCCCCCCCCCCCCCCCCCCCCCCCCCCCCCCCCCCCCCCCCCCCCCCCCCCCCCCCCCCCCCCCCCCCCCCCCCCCCCCCCCCCCCCCCCCCCCCCCCCCCCCCCCCCCCCCCCCCCCCCCCCCCCCCCCCCCCCCCCCCCCCCCCCCCCCCCCCCCCCCCCCCCCCCCCCCCCCCCCCCCCCCCCCCCCCCCCCCCCCCCCCCCCCCCCCCCCCCCCCCCCCCCCCCCCCCCCCCCCCCCCCCCCCCCCCCCCCCCCCCCCCCCCCCCCCCCCCCCCCCCCCCCCCCCCCCCCCCCCCCCCCCCCCCCCCCCCCCCCCCCCCCCCCCCCCCCCCCCCCCCCCCCCCCCCCCCCCCCCCCCCCCCCCCCCCCCCCCCCCCCCCCCCCCCCCCCCCCCCCCCCCCCCCCCCCCCCCCCCCCCCCCCCCCCCCCCCCCCCCCGAGACTTGAATTGTCCTGCACACAACAAGAACGATATAGTGCTTCTGGTTGTAAGGTAACAAGAACAATAGGACAATCCAAGATTTTCAGCTAACAAGCAGATTTGCCGCACATGTGCTGGACAGTTTACTACTGTGCTCATTGTCAGGTTCATTCATCTTGGGAGCATCGATCCACCATGGTATACAGGCTCCTGTTATACAGTGACTATCTTGGTCACTGAGATTTGTGAATAATTTAGAGTATTATTTAGGAATAGATCGTACCACTTTCTATCCCCTACAATTAATAAATTGAAATGATTGAAAATTTTCTATTTAGAATCACCTTAGTCCTAATTCGTATTACTAGCTATTTTGCTTTTAAACTAAGAGGTCAAAACTATGAAATATGTATAACACGAAACAAATAGCTAATCTCGTCGACCCCCCACTGGGAGTTCGCACTTCCCATTAGTGAAAAGTTTTCTCTTTTTTAAGTAATGTCAAAACCTCACAGCCTTTGCATCCTCAGATGCAAACCAACAATAAGTTTACTGTTAGCCTCCAGAATTGACTCGGGTAGACATGCAGCCGGCCAATTCGAACATGTGAAAAATTGACTCACCTGAATAGTGTTGACACTGTTAGATTTAAGAGAATATTGAGATTATGCAATTGCTATTGGGATCTTGTCTAATTCACATGAACACGTTTTGATCTCATGCGGAATTTAAGTGCAGCAGAATCATAGCTCCTTGTGGAGATGCCATCTTGGTAGAGGAAGTAGGGTTCAAAGTTGATGAAGAATTTGAGCAGTGTAGTCGATCACAACTCCGACACCTCGTCAAAGTAAGGGAAGGATCTTCACGTCAATTAGCGACACCTCCAGATTGGTTTGGAGTATTTTTCGGGAGGCATGTAAACTTATGGGTGGACTCCTCCGTGCGTATGTCTGCCCCCTTACATATAATGTGTCGCCTTTGACCGTCGGACCTTACCATGTCAACATAATTCAGCCCCCCAATCACGGGCCTAATTTGTTAAATGCCATTTAATTGGTATTAATCCTGAAACTAATTATTGGGTCCAATTTAACTTATGGTAATTAATGCTTTGACCATTTGATCACCTAATAATTCTAACAGACACTAGGTGACAATATTTTGGTTTCCACGAGAGCTCGGCGAGACCAAGGTACAAAAAATAAATTATTTGCCCGGAGGTTGTTTGGTTGAGAAAAAGGAAGCCAAGGGTTGGCCTATAGCCGGGGTTCGTGTTGTCAATCGAGCAATTCCTTAAAATTTGTTTTACATGGATTTATGAAGCTTAAATCCAGAAGTGTCTGCAAAAAATAAAAGCTTATTCATGGCGTTCAGGTTTAGGGTCGCCTCCTCCTTACAATGTCCACTGGAGAGGAAGATCATGGCAGGCACCGTCCTCTGGAGGGTGTGGACAGTGGACTCAGCAGTGACATTCTTGCTGCAAAATGCCTAATCTGACCTTTCACCGAAAGTTGAGGCAAAAATGACCCCTGCTGGAAACATCAACATGATCTGACCTTTTTGCTAAACGCCAGATGCAATATCGTTTAGGTTAGATGTGCAAACGCCACGGACAATGGCGTTGCAAAAAACTTAGTGATTTTGTGCGTAAAATACAGTCTACATGGAAAATGCCAGAGGGTATGGTGTTGAGCTTGTTGGAAATATGCCCTAGAAGGAATCATGTGATGACATTATGTCCTTATGTATTCGTGAGTTATTTGTATTGTCCTTGAATATCATCACCGATATGTATCAATAAGTATGTGACTTTGCTAGTGACACTATATATTGTATGATAATTATTCTAACGGTCCCTAGTTAATAAGGTTATGCGGACACATCCTTTGACTAGTATACGATTTGGTTGATGACAATGTTTCACAAGTCATGGGCATAGAGATGCTAACCCGATAGTATGGACACGGGGAAGGATATCACCGAGTTGGACAGACCCACTTTGAGATGCAGCGAGATATTGTCATCTGTTAGTCTCACATACAATGTATATGCCATGTCCTAGACTAGAGGTCCTCGCATGTTCTCGGGATGAGGACCGACTCACTTAGGGTCTATCGAACGCTACTCCATAACTGATGATGACCTGCAAGTGCACATGGCTGTTGTAGCACTTTCGTGATAAGTAAGTGTTGAACCCACAGGAAGAGGAAAGGAAGGCACCACAGACCCCGCAACTACGCTGTCACTTAACGTAGTCTACTCTATCAGTTGCTAGGGAAACAGAATAAAAAGGTGTTTATCTAGACTACAAACGAGAAAGGTAAAAACAGGAATTAAAAGATACTACGTTAGCAGAGACGGTGCTTGAGCAGTAAAGTGTTCTCAAGAGTTCTGAAATCATCACTACAAATATGACATGCGCAACAAGTGCGGAGCAAACTCTCACTATCATATCCTTTATCCATTCTTCATATGCATAAGTGTGCGGTCCCCGGTACAGAACATGTTTTTCTCATGGGCAGACTTCATGCCACATACGCCACTACCGTAGTTTCCCCATGCCGGTTCTCACTACGATAATTAAGGGTTTCCCTGTGGACGTAGCCAGATGTGGGTTAACCTGTTATTCCCCTATCAATTGTATAAGCGCGAACTTCAAAGATAATTATCTATTATCCGAATGCACTGATCCCTCTACAATGACAGTAGCAACTTCACGGCCAATCACGGTGATAATGCGTGTGAGGCCTCCTCTCAACAATCGTGAAGGATACTAACTCGAACATGTAAGAAGAACATATTGGACCGCATGGAAGTAAATAATTCTAATCATAAAATAGTTCATCCGTATCCTCAAGAACAAGTGCTACTACTCAAACATGTAAACGAACGACATAGAGGTTAAGGTCAAGTTACAAGCCGGTGTCAAGCCGGTGAAGGGAGAAGGCAGGGTGGTGATAAAGATGGCAGCGCCGATGGTGGTGATGGTGATGATGGAGGCGCCGGCATTGGTGGAGATGAGGGCGGTGCCGGCGGAGATGCCGGCGCAGTGGAGATGTCACTGTTCCAAAGGCTGGTGCACGCGGTGGTGGAGGCTCCTCTTCTTCCTATTGAACTTGTCCCTTCCTCTATGGCGGCGGAGATGGGGCAGAAATGGAGAGTGATCTTGGGTGAATGCGTGGTGACGGTGGCGGCTAGGGTTGGAGAGGTATATAAGGACTTCTCCCCAAGCCTCCTCCGTAGATGTAGGTTGCCTCCTTTGATCCAAGGGCTCAAGGTGATCCTCTCCCAAACACTTCCTTATTGTCCAAGGATCGCATGGGAACAAATGGGGACAAAATTGGTGAAGAATCCCCTCTAAAAGGTAAACTTTCGGAGGAGTTTTCATGTCATATGAGCATGCGTACGACCGCGCGCGGTCGTATGGTCGACCGTCTTTTCTTCGTCCCCCTTGAGTTAAATGGCCGCCATTTCTTCATACGGACTCTTATTTTGACATTCTTGGGCTCGTTGGATTCGCGAGAGCGGCGTCGATCCATTTCTGGTTTTAGATATTGATTTGGAGCACATTGAAAAAAAATGACTTTGATCCCCCCCCCCCCCCCCCCCCCCCCCCCCCCCCCCCCCCCCCCCCCCCCCCCCCCCCCCCCCCCCCCCCCCCCCCCCCCCCCCCCCCCCCCCCCCCCCCCCCCCCCCCCCCCCCCCCCCCCCCCCCCCCCCCCCCCCCCCCCCCCCCCCCCCCCCCCCCCCCCCCCCCCCCCCCCCCCCCCCCCCCCCCCCCCCCCCCCCCCCCCCCCCCCCCCCCCCCCCCCCCCCCCCCCCCCCCCCCCCCCCCCCCCCCCCCCCCCCCCCCCCCCCCCCCCCCCCCCCCCCCCCCCCCCCCCCCCCCCCCCCCCCCCCCCCCCCCCCCCCCCCCCCCCCCCCCCCCCCCCCCCCCCCCCCCCCCCCCCCCCCCCCCCCCCCCCCCCCCCCCCCCCCCCCCCCCCCCCCCCCCCCCCCCCCCCCCCCCCCCCCCCCCCCCCCCCCCCCCCCCCCCCCCCCCCCCCCCCCCCCCCCCCCCCCCCCCCCCCCCCCCCCCCCCCCCCCCCCCCCCCCCCCCCCCCCCCCCCCCCCCCCCCCCCCCCCCCCCCCCCCCCCCCCCCCCCCCCCCCCCCCCCCCCCCCCCCCCCCCCCCCCCCCCCCCCCCCCCCCCCCCCCCCCCCCCCCCCCCCCCCCCCCCCCCCCCCCCCCCCCCCCCCCCCCCCCCCCCCCCCCCCCCCCCCCCCCCCCCCCCCCCCCCCCCCCCCCCCCCCCCCCCCCCCCCCCCCCCCCCCCCCCCCCCCCCCCCTCTCAACAATCGTGAAGGATACTAACTCGAACATGTAAGAAGAACATATTGGACCGCATGGAAGTAAATAATTCTAATCATAAAATAGTTCATCCGTATCCTCGAGAACAAGTGCTACTACTCAAACATGTAAACGAACGACATAGAGGTTAAGGTCAAGTTACAAGCCGGTGTCAAGCCGGTGAAGGGAGAAGGCAGGGTGGTGATGAAGATGGTAGCGCCGATGGTGGTGATGGTGATGATGGAGGCGCCGGCATTGGTGGAGATGAGGGCGGTGCCGGCGGAGATGCCGGCGCAGTGGAGATGTCACTGTTCCGAAGGCCGGTGCACGCGGTGGTGGAGGCTCCTCTTCTTCCTCTTGAACTTGTCCCTTCCTCTATGGCGGCGGAGATGGGGCAGAAATGGAGAGTGATCTTGGGTGAATGCGTGGTGATGGTGGCGGCTAGGGTTGGAGAGGTTTATAAGGACTTCTCCCCAAGCCTCCTCCGTAGATGTAGGTTGCCTCCTTTGATCCAAGGGCTCAAGGTGATCCTCTCCCAAACACTTCCTTATTGTCCAAGGATCGCATGGGAACAAATGGGGACAAAATTGGTGAAGAATCCCCTCTAAAAGGTAAACTTTCGGAGGAGTTTTCATGTCATATGAGCACGCGTACGACCGCGCGCGGTCGTATGGTCGACCGTCTTTTCTTCGTCCCCCTTGAGTTAAATGGCCGCCATTTCTTCATACAGACTCTTATTTTGACATTCTTGGGCTCATTGGATTCGCGAGAGCGGCGTCGATCCATTTCTGGTTTTAGATATTGATTTGGAGCACATTGGAAAAAAATGACTTTGATCCTTTCATCGTGCTTGGTCCTAGGTTGATCCAAAACACCTGTAGACACAAGAAAACAAGGAAAGCTAATAAAATCCAAATAATAACACAAATGTGCAATGCTCACAATTAAAAGTGTAAAAATCGATAATCATGCATAATGGACACATATTTGGCTCAATAGGACATAATATATAAAGAGAACATGCAAGAAATGAGCTCTAATAATGCATAAAATATAGAGCCATCAACTGTGTAGTTAGAAAGGTAGCTTTTGGGTGAGTCATGAAACATGCCATGAGACATGGTTGGCCAAGATGGGATTTGCCACTCCGACTCGAAGAGATATTCTCTGGGCCCTCTCGACTGATCAGATTCGGAAAGCATGGCGAATCTGTATCACAGTTTTGAGAAGAGAGGTCGAGCTGCCAACAAGGGTGACAAGTACTCGCCTTGAGCTCGACAACATATATCATGAGGCAAAAAGGAATATTACTTATGACACATTGTCAAGGTTCGTCAATATGACTTTGCGCAATATGGTAGTTGGCATGTTCTCCTAGGAGCCGCTACCAGCTAGACACTCGGGACGTGTTCATGTGTATGCGCTTAAGAGGTAAGAACCCATTCGGATTGGATCCAAGTGGAATTGGGCATAGGGTCCTAATGGGGCACAAGTGTGGAGCCCATTTCAGATGTCTATATAAGTAGAGGGGCAAGACCCTAGAAAGGGTTCGACAGTCCCACGACCTAGCTGCCACCACTTCCACACCCAAGTCGTGCGATCAGATCTAGCAGTCCGCCACCCGACATTCATCCCTGCATATGCGGATTGCTTGGAGGCATTGCACGTGCGATACTTGGATGAACCATTCGATGGAACCGTGAGGAGCTGTTTGAGGGATCCATGAGGAGGAGGCGGGAGACATGCTTTGCCAACTCCCCTTCCGCTGTCATGACTCCGCGTATAGCGGTGAAAACCCGATCCCGTCGTATATCCCCACAGCATGTTCCGAGTTCACGAGGTAGAAATTTTTGTTTTGCGCTAGCATAGCGTACCGCGTGCCCCAATAGTGGCATCAGACCCTCTGCTATGTGGTTTTAGATTCAGGGATTTGCATATGATTAGATGTAGATAGGTTCTTGTACTGGTCGATGTGATTGACTGTACATAGCTTTTGGGGATTGGATTGATGATATGTTTTTCGTGATCATGTTGCAAAGGTAGTGACACGACATACCCCTACCGGTCTGCTTCCGCCATCGGGGTAGACTGTAGACATTAAAACCGGTTGCAGCAAGTGAAGATCAACGTGATTGATTGAATCACAACGAAGATCAAAATTGGGTAAATATGATTTGCCTAGTGCAGAAATCTGTTTGAGTTTTTTTCCTAAAATGGCCATAACCTAGTCATACGAACTCCGTTTGAGCTCTATGATCCACCAAAACGCCCAGAACAAAAGGTTGGCTCCAGCCATGACCAAATTCCACTTGGAAAACAGAGTTTTGGATGCTTTAATTGTGGCGTTAGAACAAAAAAACTTGTTTTTGCAGAGAATGCTTGTGATTTTGTATAGCCCCTGAGATCGCATGTATATTCTTTTTTCATGACCTGCGAGTCGTGAGTACGGCAACTGGCTGGAGCCATATGATTGTCCCATTATTGTTTTAGTGACCTGCTTGTCAACATGAGAAGCCTTGTAATGTAATTTACTTTCATAGCTATTAGTTTGTAATAGCGTAGTATCTTATGTAACACTTGGCGATTGACATGAGTGGCATGGAGATGGAGATCACCACGAGGACAACCGTACATGGAGAGGGCTATACCATATCAGACTTATATAAACTGCCTGTGAAAGTTTATCCCTTTTATGCACCTTTCTTTTGCATGGTATATGTTTTAAAGTAGGGTGATCCATCAAAGAATGTCAAGTAAAATTGCCTCCTCAATTGCTGTAACATCACAATTCAAGTATATTTAGTGGTGGGACTATGAAATTAGGGTGCTACTATTTTTCCTTGACGTGGTGGGTTCATGTAGGACACTTACGTGTGAAGCATTGGTTAACTTGTCGAGGCGATCAAAACAATTTGGGGCCTCAAGGAATAAGAGTTGGGAGCCGAGGCATGTGATACCGCGCAACAAACCCGAGTGATCTAGTCTTCTAGCAGTGATGCAGATGCTCACTAGTCGACATGTTGACTTGGATTCACTAAGAATCAATGGAGGGATGCTGATTTTAGTGGGAGTATTTTTATTAAAGCATTTAATATGAATTACTCTTCATGAATACATGTCTTAGTGTTTTTGCATATTTATATTGTAGATCAATGCCTCTAGACACTCTAGCTTTATCCAGTTTTGCATTGCATTCAATCCTTGAAAAAGATAAACTTAATGGAACTAACTTCTCAACCAAATACCGCAATTTGAGAATTATTCTCAAGCGCGATAAAAAGGAATATGTTCTAGAGGACCCACTTCCAGAGGAATCGGAAGATGATGCACCTGTTGCTATTAAAAATGCCTACATGAGATCATGTGATGAATCTACTGAAATTAGCTCTCTCATGCTTGCCTATATGGAACCAGCCTTGGAACAGCAGTTTGAGAACATAGAGGCTTTTGAAATGATCGAGAGTCTCAAGGGAAGGTTTGAAACTCAGGCAAGGACCGAGAGATATAATGTCTGGAGGACCTTGCTAGAGTGTAAGCTGGAGGAAGGCAATCCACTGAGTTTGTATGTAATCAAAATGGTTGGTTAGACGCAGAGTCTGAATAAGTTAGGCTTTTCCTTGAACCAATAGTTGGCTACGGATACAAGTCTTGCTTCTCTTCCTGCTAACTGTGGTCCATTCATCTAGAACTACCATATGCATGGTATGGATAAGAAAGTCACATAATTGCATGGGATGCTTAAAGCAACAGAGGAAGACATAAAAAAGGGGGCACATCAAGTGTTGATGGTGCAGGCCAGGACAAAGTTCAAGAAGAGTTCTTGGGCTAAGAAGAAGGCTAAGGCAAAGGGCACCCCCCCCCCCTGATCCCTACTCATGTCCCTATGCCTAAGGCTGGACCATTTACTGAGATCATTGGCTATTATTGTAAGGGCACTGATCACTGGAAGAGGAACTGTAGCAAGTAACTGGCCGGCAAGGGGAAGAAAGGTGGAAGTATGAGTTCTTCTTCAGGTACACTTGTTGTATATGTTATAGACATTTATCTTGTTGATACTTCTAATAACTCTTGGTTATATGATACCGGATTGGTTGTTCATATTAGCAACTCGATGTAGGGGCTGATAAGAACTAGGAGTGCCGCAAGAGGAGAAGTTGACATACGCATCGAAAATAAAGCAAGAGTTGCTGCATTAGCCATCGGCACGATGCAACTTAATTTGCCTTTAGGATTTGTAATAAAAACTCAATAATTGTTATTATGTTCCAGCTTTAAGTCAAAACTTTATGTTTGCCTCATGCTTGATGAGACAATGTTATGAATTCAGTATTAAGGACAAAGGTTGTACTATACATTTGAATAATATTTTTTATGGTTTTACACCCATTGTGAATGGGTTATTCATTTTTTATCTTGAAGGAGAATATATCTATAATATGAATGTCAAGAGGCATAAGCCTAATGATCTGAATACTACTTACTTTTGGCATTGTTGGTTGGTCATATAAGTGTGAAACGCATGAAGAAGCTCCATGATGATGGACTTCTTACTTTGTTTGATTTCAAATCATTCGATACATGTTAGTCCTGCCTACTTGGCAAAATGACCAAGACACCTTTCGCAAAGAGTTGTGAGAGGGCCTCCGTCTTGTTAGAACTCATACATACTGATTTGTGTGGACCAATGAGCATGACTGCTAGAGGTGGTTACTAGTACTTAGTGAATTTCACCGATGACTTGAGTAGATATGGATATATCTACTTGATGAGGTACAAGTCAATAACCTTTGAAAAGGTCAAGAAGTTTCAGAATGAAATTGAGAATCAACTTGGCAAGATGGTCAAACTTCTACGACCAGATTGTGGATGTGAGTATCTGAGCCACGAGTTCGATGATCACCTGAAGAGTCATGAAATAGTTTCACAATTCACTCCTCCGGGTACACCACAGAGGAATGGTCTGTCGGAATGGAGGAATCATACCTTGTTGGACATGGTTCGATTGATGATGAGTCAGTCAGATCTACCGCTGTCATTTTGGGGTTATGCTCTCGAAAGTGCAGCTTTCACACTACACAAAGTGTCATCTAAATCCATAGATAAGACACCATAAGAGATATGGACTGGGAAATGTCACAGTTTGTCTTTTCTGAAGATTTGGGGTTGTGAGGCATATGTCAAGCAACTTCGGTCGGACATGCTCACAACCAAGTCAAATAAATGCATATTCGTGGGATATCCTAGGGAAACCATAAGGTATTACTTCTACAACCGAAAAGAGGGCAAAGTGTTTGTCACTTGGAACGGTGTCTTCCTTGAGATAGAGTTTCTCAGTCAGAAGGCCAGTAGGAGGACGGTCCAATTCTTGAATCTATCAATGACTAGTTGAAAAATAGTTTTTCGATGAAGGACTTGGGAGAAGCGGCTTATATTTTGGGAATCAAGATCAATAGAGATAGATCAAGAAGGCTAATTGGATTAAGCCAGAGTACATGTATTGACAAGGTGTTGAAGCGGTTCAACATGCATGTGGGCAAGAAAGGGTTCTTGCCTATGTCGCATGGCATTAATCTTAGCAAGACCCAGAGTCCCACGACTTCTGATGAGCGAAGTTGCATGGATGCGATTCTGTATGCTTCGGCTATTGGGTCCATCATGTACGCTATGTTATGTACTTGACCAGATGTTTCCTATGCTATAAGTGTTACGAGCAGATACCATGCGCTGATCCAGGTGAGAGTCACTGGACATCGGTTAAGAATGTCCTTAAGTACATTAGAAGAACTAAGGATGTGTTCCTTGTTTATGTAGGTGAGGACCAATTCATTGTGAACGGTTACACCGAAGCTAGATTCCAAACCAAAAGGATGACTATCACTCGCAATCTGGATTTGTGTTCATTCTGAACGGAGGTGTGCTGAACTAGAAGAGTTCCAAGCAAGAAATGGCTGCTGATTCTATGACGGAAGCCAAGTACATCACGGCTTTTGAAGCTGCGAAAGAAGGTGTTTGGATGAGGAAGTTCATTTCTGAGCTTGGTGTGATTCAGGGTGCGTCCAACCCATTGGACTATTGTGACAATAGTGGTGCTATCGCACAAGCCAAGGAACCAAGGCATCACCAAAAATTCAAAAACATACCCAAGTGATATCATCTCATATGAGAGATTGTCCAGATAGCCGATGTAAAGATTTGCAAAGTACACATGGATCTAAATATTGCTGATCCACTGATGAAGCCTCTCCCGTAGCCGAACCATGAGCCGCACACAAGGGCCATGGCATAGGATGCCTAAATTATTGACTCTGGTGTTAGTGGAAGACTGTTGGAAATATGCCCTAGAGGCAATCATGTGATGATGATATTTCCTTATGTATTTATGAGTTATTTGTATTGTCCTTGAACATCATCATTGATATGTATCAACAAGTATGTGACTTGTTTGTGAGACTATATATTGTATGATGATTGTTTTAATGGTCCCTAGTTGATAAGGTTATGTGGACATATATCCTTTGACTAGTATACAATTTGGTTGATGACTATCTTTCGCAAGTCATGGGCATAGAGAAGCCAGCTCGATAGTATGGACTCGGGGATGGGGATCACCAAGTCGGGCAGACCAGACACAGCGAGATATTGTCATCTGCTAGTCTCACGTACAATGTATATGCCATGCCCTAGACATGAGGTCCTCACATGTTCTCAGGATGAGGACCGACTCACTTAGGGTCGATTAAATGCTACTCCTTAACTGGGTAGTTAGAAAGGTAGCTTTCGGGTGAGTCATGAAACAAGCCACGAGACATGGTTGGCCAAGATGGGATTTAACCCTCCGACTCGGAGAGATATTCTCTGGGCCCTATCGAGTGATAAGATTTGGAAAGCATGGTCATGCGACTTGGGTTAAATGTTAACCCGGTTCAGGAATCTATATCACAGTTTTGAGAAGAGAGGTCGAGCTGCCAACAAGGGTGACAAGTACTCGCCTTGAGCTCGACAACATATATCGTGAGGCAAAAGGAATGTTGCATATGACATTGTCAAGGTTTGTCAATATGACTTTGCGCAAAGTTGAATGAGCTCCCTAACTTTTCATTCTAGATAGGTGGATTAAAATGGTCAAAAGATGTCAAGTACATGATGGCAAAGTGAACCCCCCCCCCCCCCCCCCCCCCCCCCCCCCCCCCCCCCCCCCCCCCCCCCCCCCCCCCCCCCCCCCCCCCCCCCCCCCCCCCCCCCCCCCCCCCCCCCCCCCCCCCCCCCCCCCCCCCCCCCCCCCCCCCCCCCCCCCCCCCCCCCCCCCCCCCCCCCCCCCCCCCCCCCCCCCCCCCCCCCCCCCCCCCCCCCCCCCCCCCCCCCCCCCCCCCCCCCCCCCCCCCCCCCCCCCCCCCCCCCCCCCCCCCCCCCCCCCCCCCCCCCCCCCCCCCCCCCCCGGGGGGGGGTGTTGTCGTAATGAATGGAGAGGTGCCAAAAAAAAATCCCTCGCATGTGCAAGCAGTGTAAGGTGGTTGGCTTCCATGACAGTCATAATTGCCGCCAATAAAGTCTAAGAACACTACAGGTAGTTCTCATACACACAAAATGGTTCAATTTTTTTTTTGTTATTTCCATTAACTAATCTGTCATGCCAGCTACCAGGTTCTACTGAAGCTCAAACATCTTTTGATGAGATATTTTGGTTCAAGACAACCTGGTGCTTGCTTCGGTGTTAATTAATTGAAAAAGAAAATTGCATACTGTAGTGTTGTGTTGAACATATCTTAGTGCCTCCATTTGCATGCTTTAATGAAATTTCAGTGAATTTGGTAGAAGGTTCAATTATGTAATTAGATATATTTTTATAATTTTTAGTTTATGTTGACTGGTTTATTTTCAATGGTTCACGTTGCACTCCACTCCACCATCCTTTGTTTTCTTGTACGCTGATTCTGGAATTCAAGCTGTTTTGCAATAACATTGAAATAATTTGAACCTGTATATAAACAGTTCTTATGTGCAGTAGTCCATCTGATGTGATAAGACGAACTCGGTATGCATAGCAGGAACAATTTATTTCTGTACATTGACTCTGACAGAGGTACAGTATATGTAGTTGTACAGCAGTGAAGTGAGACAGAGAGAGCTAGCTAACAGCACTTGTCCTGCACACAACAAGAACAATAGTGCCTATGGTTGTAAGGACAATCCCATATTTTCAGCTAACAAGCAGATTCTCCACCCATGTGCTGGACAGTTTACAGTTGTGCTTATTGTCAGGTTCATTCATATTGGGAGCATGTGGCACCCCGGCTCAGAGCAACCGGTTTACCTTGCATTGTCAGCCCAGAGATCATGTCTTCTGGCAACACACAACATCTTGGTACAGAAAACAACCGCTTTATTGATACTAGCGGAACATAGTTCGATATTACATCAAGTTGCGAGGCCAAGCGGCACACACGGTGCGGCCGAACAATATGTAAATTATTTAATGAACATAAAGGGGCCTCGATCACGACAACTACGCGGCAGTGGAACGACGACGAAGCGGAACTCCATAGCACAGGGACACCGATGTGGACACGATCTAGACTCGGACAACACTCCGATCCAATGAAACTTTCCTGAAATCTGGCATGACACGCCAGGTCAGTACATTGAATGTACTTGCAAGCTCACAACAAGCATAGACATAATGACAAACAATATCATGATATTTAACCAAATTATCATCAATGCAAAAGTATACTAGGGATGCAGTGAACATGATCTCGTGCCTCAAGTCCCTCGGACTTACTTACCAAACGGGTTACCTCGTAACCAAACGGTGATCTTTCTCGCATCACAAACGGACCAACACTTTGGTCTCCATCAAACAGGTTACCTCGTAACCAAACAGTGATCTTTCTCGGATCACAAACAGACCACCACTTTGGTCTCCATCATCAACAAACGGAACCAACACCTGATTTCCAATCATCAACATAGTTTCTCAACCATCATCTTTCCAACAGTGCCATGTTATTAACATTAGTGTGCATGATTATTTAAACGTTGACCCATGGTGTGACCTACTTCCGAGTTGTGTCCGTAACCGATGACGCGGCTACCAATAGATTAAATACACTCTGCAGAGGTAGCGCACTTTACCCACACCACGGAATCCATGGCCTCGCACTCCCATTCGGGTGGACCAACGGCATTCCGATGGAACCCTCCCATTGCCATGACACTCTCCCGGCCACTCCGACCAACACCCCCTTGGGGTTCAGTCCTGGGTGGCCCCGTGCCTACCAAAGGCATCACGGCCACCATCGTGGCAAAACGGCCACCGTCATGGCAAAACATAAATGGTCCCAAACAGGGACAAGGTACCATAACAACAAACGGGCACACAAGGTTATGTATGCTTACCGGGCCAGGGTAATGCACGCCCATAACCTTCCCTCGTTGGAGGCACCGACCAGAGGCATGACAACGGACCGAATAAAGGCCTTCCCATAAAGGCAAATGTGGTTGCACTGGGAAAAACTCGATTCAGTGGCACCATGACCCGATCAACGATATGTTCAAGTTGAGTTATTATCAGGTTTAACTCAAAGTAAAAATAATCAGTGTCATCATATGCCATGAAAATGCAACCTTACATTATGCATCACATGTTATCGGAAATAAATGGATCAACCTCATCAAGTATTTCACTAACCATAATCATCAGCAAACTCATACCACTTCTCTGGTTAAATTATTTCAACAAACTTAACCATGATATTAACTTGAAATAATCCATTTTCTAACTTAAGAAAATATTAACCAAACTAGCCTTTTTCATAGTCATTTTATTTCTACATAACCAAATATTACTTCTACTGACTTTAACTTACTTAGTTAGTCTCAAACTACTGTAAACTAAGCATACCAAACAAAACAAGAATTCAGCAGAAATAAATATTTATTTAAGTGATTTAAATGCATAAAAAAATCATTATTCAAGTTGGAAAATCACAAATATTGAGATGGCACCATGAAAATGTTGTTGTGGCTTGCCTTAGTGCAGATGAGGTTCACACTCCTCCTAGTGATCCTCAAGACAAGCTTCACTTTCTGAAAATCATTAAAAACCATAGAAAGAAAACATCAAGAAACACTCTAAAAATCACCAGAAAATCTAGACAGCAGAGAAAAATCTCATTTTTGGTGAGCCGCTAGATCTTTACATAAAGAACACAATGCAAAAAGAATCACTTCATTTGGACTTAAGGTTAAAAAGTTGTGGCTGTTTGAAGTTCTCTGGATATTTGAATTAAATTTAAATAAAACAGAAACTTGGGACGGGTGACGTCGAAGACGTAAACCCACAGGGCGCCACCACTCATACAGCTTCGGGCGCGGCCTGAGTGGCTGACAGCGGCGGCCCTAGTGGTCAGATCGGAGGGGGAGAGAGAGAGAAACAGAGCACGACGAGGCTTCGCCGGAGCTCACACCGGCGAGGAGGGCTCCTTGGCCAGATCCAGAGGGATAGGATTGGAGAGGAGATCGAGACGCACCTTCCCGTACCCGTAGCGTGGCTAGGGGTGGCCGGACGGGGTCCGAACGGAGCTCTCCAGCAGTGGCAGCGGGCGGGGCTCGTCGGAGTTGGCGATTCCGGCGAGGTAGGGCCGGTCCAGCAGTTCCAACGGCACCAGCACGCACCAGTGAACCACCACGGACACGCCGGAGGAGTCGGTAGAGCACAAGCGGCTCTGGAGAGGGAGGGGCTGAGGACGGGGATCGCCCCGAGCTCGGGGTGGGGGCGGCGGCCAGAGGCCTGCCCGACCGGGCTGCGGCTTCCTACGGGGTTGTGGAGGTGTGGTGAAGGTGGGTGTGAAGAGAAACGAGCTCGGGATTGCGCTATTTATAGGCGAGGCCGAGGCGGGGATCGAGAGCTCGCCGGAGCTCTCTGGAGTGGCGCCCGATGATGAATGGTGTCACTGAGAGGGGAGAAGGTGACGGAGATCACACGGGGACTATGGGAGGGCGAAGACGAGCACAGGAGCGGGGTACACGACGAGCACATGGGCACGGGCGCACTGTTGGCTTGGCCGCCCCATGCCCGTGCTCACTGCGGCGAGCTCCGGCTTCGGCGAGCGCCAGGGCGGAGTTAAGTGGGTCGAGACGGAGATGGTGGCATGGTTTGGCAAGGTGCGGCAGCCGGGGAAGCGAGCACGCGCTGAATAGAGCGCGCGGCGGCATTCCAGAGCGCGTCGACTAGCACGTTGGCATCGTGCACACGCGTGGTCACCGCGTGAACTCTGGCATTGAGCCACGGCTTGCCATAAATTCGTGTCCGGCGTATAGTCCTTGATGAGCTGAGTCACTCCATGGGTTTGAGTTGATCACAGGTGCACTGTGGGAGTTGGTTTCTTCCTGTTAAGTTTCTGGTCAGAAACTTGTGGAGATGACTGTGATCAAACCAGAGAGTGTTTGGGGCTGATTTTTGGTGGTTAGCAGTTTCTTAGCAGGATAATGATGCTCAAGAAAAATCAGCCTCATTGGATCAAGGAAAATGGTACTTGCGGGGGGGGGGGGGGGGGGGGGGGGGGGGGGGGGGGGGGGGGGGGGGGGGGGGGGGGGGGGGGGGGGGGGGGGGGGGGGGGGGGGGGGGGGGGGGGGGGGGGGGGGGGGGGGGGGGGGGGGGGGGGGGGGGGGGGGGGGGGGGGGGGGGGGGGGGGGGGGGGGGGGGGGGGGGGGGGGGGGGGGGGGGGGGGGGGGGGGGGGGGGCCCTAGGGTTCAGAGAATATTTGGGAATTTTCTCAGATTTTTGTGGGCAAGAAAAATGGGGGTTGCTTTGGAGCACATGTTGCTGATTAGGGTTTTAGAGGAGGAAATGAATATTTTTCATTTAAGGAAAATATTCCTAAGATTATTTTGGGATTAACCAGAGAAGAAATGATGGTTTGGGGAGAGGTGAGCCACTTGGGTGAAAATCAAGGTTATGCCCAAGTGTTTAAGTCCAACTGAAATGATCCAAAACCCAAATTCAAATAAAAGACAAATCAAAATCAGAAAAAGAAGAGAGGGCAAAAACCAGGCTGTCACAAACCTCCCCCACTTAGGATGAATCTTGTCCTCGAGATTCGGTTGCTCGGGAAAACAATTCTGGATAGGTTGCCTTTAGAAATTCCTCTCGTTCCCAAGTTGCCTCTTCCTCTGTGTGATGCTCCCACTGAACCTTATAAAATTTTCTTACTGTACTACGAGCGACCCTTTCCATCTCATCCAAGATTCTGAACGGTTTCTCCTCATACGTTAAATCCTTAGCCAGCTCTAATTCTGACATATCAGTCTTTTTCTCGGGAGGTGATATACATCGTCTTAGCTGTGAGACATGGAACACATTGTGCACTTCTGACAATTCCGGGGGCAATTCCAATTGATATGCAACAGTACCCACTCTGGACATGACTGGGAACGGACCAATATACCTGGGTGCCAATTTTTCGCGAGTCTGAAATCTTTTGACTCCTTTCATTGGGGTGACTTGGAGGTATACATGCTCTCCGGGTTCAAAACTGATCTGTCGGTGCTTTGCATCATAATAACTCTTCTGTCGGGATTTAGCCAATTGCAATCTGTCTCGGATTTCCTTGACTTGCTTTTCAGCTTCCATCATGAGATCAGTTCCGAAAATGCGTCTATCTCCGGTTTGAGACCAATTTAACGGAGTGCGGCACTTACGGCCATACAGAGCTTCATAAGGTGACATCTTTAGACTGGTCTGGAAGCTGTTGTTGTAGGAGAACTCGGCATACGGTAGACAATCTTCCCATTTAGGTCCTTGGGCCAAAGCACATGCTCGAAGCATATCTTCGAGTATTTGGTTTACACGTTCAGTCTACCCGTCTGTCTGAGGATGATAAGCTGTGTTGTACTTTAGTGCGGTCCCCAAAGCTTGATGGAGACGTGACCAGAAAGCGGAGGTAAAAAGTGACCCTCTGTCGGAAGTGATCGTTCTGGGTACCCCATGCAGACTGACTATTCTGGACACATACAGCTGTGCGAGCTGTTAAATCCTTAGCCAGCTCTAATTCTGACATATCAGTCTTTTTCTCGGGAGGGGGGGGGGGGGGGGGGGGGGGGGGGGGGGGGGGGGGGGGGGGGGGGGGGGGGGGGGGGGGGGGGGGGGGGGGGGGGGGGGGGGGGGGGGGGGGGGGGGGGGGGGGGGGGGGGGGGGGGGGGGGGGGGGGGGGGGGGGGGGGGGGGGGGGGGGGGGGGGGGGGGGGGGGGGGGGGGGGGGGGGGGGGGGGGGGGGGGGGGGGGGGGGGGGGGGGGGGGGGGGGGGGGGGGGGGGGGGGGGGGGGGGGGGGGGGGGGGGGGGGGGGGGGGGGGGGGGGGGGGGGGGGGGGGGGGGGGGGGGGGGGGGGGGGGGGGGGGGGGGGGGGGGGGGGGGGGGGGGGGGGGGGGGGGGGGGGGGGGTTTCATGGTGCCATCTCAATATTTGTGATTTTCCAACTTGAATAATGATTTTTTTTCATGCATTTAAATCACTTAAATAAATATTTATTTCTGCTGAATGCTTGTTTTGTTTGGTATGCTTAGTTTACAGTAGTTTGAGACTAACTAAGTTAGTTAAAGTCAGTTGAAGTAATATTTGGTTATGTAGAAATAAAATGACTATGAAAAAGGCTAGTTTGGTTAATATTTTCTTAAGTGAGAAAATGGATTATTTGAAGTTAATATCATGGTTAAGTTTGTTGAAATAATTTAACCAGAGAAGTGGTATGAGTTTGCTGATGATTATGGTTAGTGAAATACTTGATGAGGTTGATCCATTTATTTCCGATAACATTTGATGCATAATGTAAGGTTGCATTTTCATGGCATATCATGACACTGATTATTTTTACTTTGAGTTAAACCTGATAATAACTCAAGTTGAACATATCGTTGATCGGGTCATGGTGCCACTGAATCGAGTTTTTCCCAGTGCAACCACATTTGCCTTTATGGGAAGGCCTTTATTCGGTCCGTTGCCATGCCTCTGGTCGGTGCCTCCAACGAGGGAAGGTTATGGGCGTGCATTACCCTGGCCCGGTAAGCAGACATAACCTTGTGTGCCCGTTTGTTGTTATGGTACCTTGTCCCTGTTTGGGACCGTTTATGTTTTGCCACGACGGTGGCCGTTTTGCCACGACGGTGGCCGTGATGCCTTTGGTAGGCACGGGGCCACCCAGGACTGAACCCCAAGGGGGTGTTGGTCGGAGTGGCCAGGAGAGTGTCATGGCAATGGGAGGGTTCCGTCGGAATGCCGTTGGTCCACCCGAATGGGAGTGCGAGGCCATGGATTCCGTGGTGTGGGTAAAGTGCGCTACCTCTGCAGAGTGTATTTAATCTATCGGTAGCCGCGTCATCGGTTACGGACACAACTCGGAAGTAGGTCACACCATGGGTCAACGTTTAAATAATCATGCACACTAATGTTAATAACATGGCACCATTGGAAAGATGATGGTTGAGAAACTATGTTGATGATGGGAAATCAGGTGTTGGTTCTGTTTGTTGATGATGGAGACCAAAGTGTTGGTCTGTTTGTGATCCGAGAAAGATCACTGTTTGGTTACGAGGTAACCTGTTTGATGGAGACCAAAGTGTTGGTCCGTTTGTGATCCGAGAAAGATCACCGTTTGGTTACGAGGTAACCCGTTTGGTAAGTAAGTCCGAGGGACTTGAGGCACGAGATCATGTTCACTGCATCCCTAGTATACTTTTGCATTGATGATAATTTGGTTAAATATCATGATATTGTTTGTCATTATGTCTATGCTTGTTGTGAGCTTGCAAGTACATTCAATGTACTGACCTGGCGTGTCATGCCAGATTTCAGGAAAGTTTCGTTGGATCGGAGTGCTGTCCGAGTCTAGATCGTGTCCACATCGGTGTCCCTGTGCTATGGAGTTCTGCTTCGTCGTCGTTCCACTGCCACGTAGTTGTCGTGATCGAGGCCCCTTTATGTTCATTAAATAATGTACATATTGTTCGGCCGCACCGTGTGTGCCGCTTGGCCTCGCGACTTGATGTAATATCGAACTATGCTCCACTAGTATCAATAAAGCGGTTGTTTTCTGTACCAAGATGTTGTGTGTTGCCAGAAGACATGATCTCTGGGCTGACAATGCAAGGTAAACCGGTTGCTCTGAGCCGGGGTGCCACATGCTCCCAAGATGAATGAACCTGACAATGAGCACAACTGTAAACTGTCCAGCACATGGGTGGAGAATCTGCTTGTTAGCTGAAAATATGGGATTGTCCTTACAACCATAGGCACTATTGTTCTTGTTGTGTGCAGGACAAGTGCTGTTAGCTAGCTCTCTCTGTCTCACTTCACTGCTGTACAACTACATATATTGTACCTCTGTCAGAGTCAATGTACAGAAAGAAATTGTTCCTGCTATGCATACCGAGTTCGTCTTATCACATCAGATGGACTACTGCACATAATAACTGTTTATATACAGGTTCAAATTATTTCAATGTTATTGCAAAACAGCTTGAATTCCAGAACCAGCGTACAAGAAAAGAAAGGATGGTGGAGTGGAGTGCAACGTGAATCATTCAAAATAAACCAGTCAACATAAACTAAAAATTATAAAAATATATCTAATTACATAATTGAACCTTCTACCAAATTCACTGAAATTTCATTAAAGCATGCAAATGGAGGCACTAAGATATGTTCAACACAACACTACAGTATGCAATTTTCTTTTTCAATTAACCCCCCCCCCCCCCCCCCCCCCCCCCCCCCCCCCCCCCCCCCCCCCCCCCCCCCCCCCCCCCCCCCCCCCCCCCCCCCCCCCCCCCCCCCCCCCCCCCCCCCCCCCCCCCCCCCCCCCCCCCCCCCCCCCCCCCCCCCCCCCCCCCCCCCCCCCCCCCCCCCCCCCCCCCCCCCCCCCCCCCCCCCCCCCCCCCCCCCCCCCCCCCCCCCCCCCCCCCCCCCCCCCCCCCCCCCCCCCCCCCCCCCCCCCCCCCCCCCCCCCCCCCCCCCCCCCCCCCCCCCCCCCCCCCCCCCCCCCCCCCCCCCCCCCCCCCCCCCCCCCCCCCCCCCCCCCCCCCCCCCCCCCCCCCCCCCCCCCCCCCCCCCCCCCCCCCCCCCCCCCCCCCCCCCCCCCCCCCCCCCCCCCCCCCCCCCCCCCCCCCCCCCCCCCCCCCCCCCCCCCCCCCCCCCCCCCCCCCCCCCCCCCCCCCCCCCCCCCCCCCCCCCCCCCCCCCCCCCCCCCCCCCCCCCCCCCCCCCCCCCCCCCCCCCCCCCCCCCCCCCCCCCCCCCCCCCCCCCCCCCCTTCACTTTGCCATCATGTACTTGACATCTTTTGACCATTTTAATCCACCTATCCAGAATGAAAAGTTAGGGAGCTCATTCAACTTTGCGCAAAGTCATATTGATGAACCTTGACAATGTCATATGCAACATTCCTTTTGCCTCACGATATATGTTGTCGAGCTCAAGGCGAGTACTTGTCACCCTTATTGGCAGCTCGACCTCTCTTCTCAAAACTGTGATATAGATTCCCGAACCGGGTTAACATTTAACCCAAGTCGCATGACCATGCTTTCCAAATCTTATCACTCGATAGGGCCCAGAGAATATCTCTCCGAGTTGGAGGGTTAAATCCCATCTTGGCCAACCATGTCTCGTGGCTTGTTTCATGACTCACCCGAAAGCTACCTTTCTAACTACCCAGTTAAGGAGTAGCATTTAATCGACCCTAAGTGAGTCGGTCCTCATCCTGAGAACATGTGAGGACCTCATGTCTAGGGCATGGCATATACATTGTACGTGAGACTAGCAGATGACAATATCTCGCTGTGTCTGGTCTGCCCGATTTGGTGATCCCCATCCCCGAGTCCATACTATCGAGCTGGCTTCTCTATGCCCATGACTTGCGAAAGATAGTCATCAACCGAATTGTATACTAGTCAAAGGATATATGTCCACATAACCTTATCAACTAGGGACCATTAAAACAATCATCATACAATATATAGTCTCACAAACAAGTCACATACTTGTTGATACATATCAGTGATGATGTTCAAGGACAATACAAATAACTCATAAATACATAAGGAAATATCATCATCACATGATTGCCTCTAGGGCATATTTCCAACAGTCTTCCACTAACACCAGAGTCAATAATTTAGGCATCCTATGTCATGGCCCTTGTGTGCGGCTCACGGTTCGGCTACGGGAGAGGCTTCATCAGTGGATCAGCAATATTTAGATCCATGTGTACTTTGCAAATCTTTACATCGGCTATCTGAACAATCTCTCATATGAGATGATATCACTTGGGTATGTTTTTGAATTTTTGGTG
>JAAAWM010010011.1:0-32566 GCA_036873465.1 Thinopyrum obtusiflorum
GACAGCTGCATTCACGTTAAATAGGGCACCATCTAAATCCGTTGAGATGACACAGTATGAACTATGGTTTGGCTAGAAACCAAAGCTGTCATTTCTTAAAGTTTGGGGTTGCGATGCTTATGTGAAAAAGCTTCAGCCTGATAAGCTCGAACCCAAATTGGAGAAGTGCGTCTTCATAGGATACCCAAAAGAAACTATTGGGTACACCTTCTATCACAGATCTGAAGGCAAGATCTTTGTTGCTAAGAATGGATCCTTTCTAGAGAAGGAGTTTCTCTCGAAAGAAGTGAGTGGGAGGAAAGTAGAACTTGATGAGGTAATTGTACCTTCTCTCAATTTAGAAAGTAGCTCATCAGAGAAATATGTTCCCATGATGCCTACACCAACTAGAGAGGAAGCTAATGATAATGATCATGAAACTTCAGATCAAGTTACTACTGAACCTTGTAGGTCAACCAGAGCATGTTCCGCACCAGAGTAGTACGGTAACCCTGTTCTGGAAGTCATGTTACTAGACCATGATGAACCTACGAACTATGAGGAAGCGATGATGAGCCCAGATTTCGCAAAATGGCCTGAGGCCATGAAATCTGAGATAGGATCCATGTATGAGAACAAAGTGTGGACTTTGGTGGATTTGCCCGATGATCGGCAAGCCATTAAGAATAAATGGATCTTCAAGAGGAAGACAGACGCTGATGGTAGTGTTACTATCTACAAAGCTTGAATTGTCGCAAAAGGTTTTCGACAAGTTCAAAATGTTAACTACGATGAGATTTTCTCACTCGTATCGATGCTTAAGTCTGTCCGAATCATGTTAGCAATTGCCGCATTTTATGAAATCTGGCAAATTGATGTCAATACTACATTCCTTAATGGATTTATTAAATAAAAGTTGTATATGATGCAACCAGAAGGTTTTGTCAATCCTAAAGGTGCTAACAAAGTGTGCAAGATCCATCGATCCATCTATGGACTGGTGCAAGCATCTCGGAGTTGGAATATATGCTTTGATGAGTTGATCAAAGCATATAGTTTTATACAGACTTTTGGAGAAGCCTGTATTTACAAGAAAGTGAGTGGGAGCACTACAACATTTCTGATAAGTATATGTGAATGACATATTGTTGATCGGAAATGATGTAGAATTTTCTGGAAAGCATAAAGGAGTGTTTGAAAGGAATTTTTTCAATGAAAGACCTCGGTGAAGCTGCTTACATATTGGGCATCAAGATCTATAGAGATAGATCAAGATGCTTGATAAGATTTTCAATGAATACATACCTTGACAAGATTTAGAAGGAGTGCAAAATGGATCAGTCAAAGAAGGAGTTCTAGCCTATATTGTAAGGTGTGAAGTTGAGTAAGACTCAAAGCCCGACCACGGCAGAAGATAGAGAGAGAATGAAAGTCATTCCCTATGCCTCAGCCATAGGTTCTATACGATATGCCATGCTATGTACCACACCTGATGTGTGTCTTGCCACTTATCTGGCAAAGAGGGTACAAGAGTGATCCAGGAGTTGACCACCGGACAGCGGTCAAAATTATCCTTAGGTGCCTTAAAGAGGACTAAGGAAATGTTTCTCGATTATGGAGGTGATAAAGAGTTCGTCGTAAAAGTTTACGTCGATGCAAGCTTTTACACCGATCCAGATGACTCTGAGTCTCAATCTGGATATGTATTGAAAGTGGGAGCAATTAGCTAGAGTAGCTCCATGCAGAGCATTGTAGACATAGAAATTTGCAAAATACATACGAATCTGAATGTGGCAGACCCGTTGACTAAACTTCTCTCACAAGCAAAACATGATCACACCTTAGTACTCTTTGGGTGTTAATCACATAGCGATGTGAACTAGATTATTGACTCTAGTAAACCCTTTGGGTGTTGGTCACATGGTGATGTGAACTATGGGTGTTAATCACATAAAGATGTTAACTATTGGTGTTAAATCACATGGCGATGTGAACTAGATTATTGACTCTAGTGCAAGTGGGAGACTCAAGGAAATATGCCCTAGAGGCAATAATAAAGTTGTTATTTTTATATTTCCTTATATCATGATAAATGTTTATTATTCATGCTAGAATTGTATTAACCGGAAACTTGATACATGTGTGGATACATAGAAAAAACACCGTGTCCCTAGTAAGCCTCTACTAGACTAGCTCGTTAATCAAAGATGGTTAAGTTTCCTAACAATAGACATGTGTTGTCATTTGATGAACAGGATCACATCATTAGGAGAATGATGTGATGGACAAGACCCATCCGTTAGCTTAGCATATTGATCATTCAGTTTTATTGCTATTGCTTTCTTCATGTCAAATACATATTCCTTCGACTATGAGATTATGCAACTCCCGGATACCGGAGGAATACCTTGTGTGCTATCAAACATCACAACGTAACTGGGTGATTATAAAGATGCTCTATAGGTATCTCCAAAGGTATTTGTTGGGTTGGCATAGATCGAGATTAGGATTTGTCACTCCGAGTATCAGAGAGGTATCTCTGGGCCCTCTCGATAATGCACCTCATAATAAGCCTTGCAAGCAATGTGACTAATGAGTTAGTTGTGGGATGATGTATTATGGAACGTGTAAAGAGACTTGCCGGTAATGAGATTGAACTAGGTATGAAGATACCGATGATCGAATCTCGGGCAAGTAACATACCGATGACAAAGGGAATAACGTATGTTGTCATTACGATACGACCGATAAAGATCTTCGTAGAATATGTGGGAACCAATATGAGCATCCAGGTTCTGCTGTTGGTTATTGACCGGAGATGTGTCTAGGTCATGTCTACATAGTTCTTGAACCCGTAGGGTCCGCACGCTTAACGTTCGATGACGATTTTGTATTATATGAGTTATGTGATTTGGTGACCGAATGTTGTTCGGAGTCCCGGATGAGATCACGGACATGATGAGGAGTCTCGAAATGGTCGAGAGGTAAAGATTCATATATAGGACGATGATATTCGGACACCGGAAGTGTTCCGGGGGTACCGGGTACATATGGGGTCACCGGAAGGGGTTCCAGGCACCCCCGGCAAAGATATGGGCCTATTGGGCCAAGAGGGGAAATGTAGCAGCCAGCATGGGCTGCTGCGCCCCCCTTGCTGGCCAAATAGGAAGGGGAAGGGAAAAAGGGAAGAGGGAAGGAAGGGGAGGCAATTTGGCCACCCCTTTCCTTCCCTCCTCTTTCCCCCTTCCTTCCCTCTCCGAAAAACATGGAAAGGGGGGGGGGGCGAATTGGACTAGGCCCCCAAGTAGGATTCCTCCTACTTGCGGCGCCCTAGGGCTGTGCCCCTCCCCCTCCCACCTATATATACATGGGGAGGGGGCGCCTAGAACACACATCAAACATTGTTAGCCGTGTGCGGCGCCCCCCTCGACAGTTTACGCCTCCGGTCATATTCACGTAGTGCTTAGGCGAAGCCCTGCGCGGATCACTTCACCATCACCGTCACCACGCCATCATGCTGATGGAACTCTCCCTCAACACTTTGTTGAACGTGTGTAGAACTCGGAGGTGCCGTACGTTCGATGCTTGATCGGTCGGAACAAGAAGAAGTTCAACTACATCAACCGTGTTAACAAACGCTTCCTCTTTCAGTCTACGAGGGTACATGGACACACTCTCCCCCTCTCGTTGCTATGCATCTCCTAGATAGATCTTGCGTGAGCGTAGGATTTTTTTTTGAAATTGCATGCTACGTTCCCCAACAATAATGTGGACTAGGTCCGTGGTCTGAGGATTATCCTCATTGCTGCACAGAAGAATTATATCCTTGATGCACCACTAGGTGACAGACCTATTGCAGGAGCAGATGCAGACGTTATGAATGTTTGGCAAGCTCGATATGATGACTACATAATAGTTTAGTGCACCATGCTTTATTGCTTAGAACCGGGACTTCAAAACATTTTTGAATGCCACGAAGCATATGAGATGTTCCAAGAGCTGAAATTGGTATTTCAGACTCATGCCCGTGTCGAGAGGTATGAGACCTCTGACAAGTACTTTGCCTATAAGATGGAGGAGAATAGCTCAGCCAGTGAGCATGTGCTCAGAATGTCTGGGTACCACAATCGCTTGAATCAAATGGAAGTTAATCTTCCAGATAAGATAGTGATTGACAGAGTTCTCTAGTCACTATCACCAAGCTACTAGAACTTTGTGATGAACTATAATATGCAAGGAATGACTAAAACGATTTCCGAGCTCTTCGCGATGCTGAAATCGGTGGAGGTAGAAATCAAGAAAGAGCATCAAGTGTTGATGGTTAGAAAGACCACTAGTTTCAAGAAAAAGGGCAAGGGAAAGAAAAGGAACTTCGAGAAGAATGGCAAGCAAGTTGCCGCTCCCATGAAGAAGCCCAAAGCTGGACCCAAGCCTGAAACTGAGTGCTTCTACTGCAAAGGAAATGGTCACTGGAAGCGAAATTGCCCCCAATACTTGGCGGATAAGAAGGATGGCAAAGTGAACAAAGGTATATTTGATATACATGTTATTGATGTGTACCATACTAGTTTTTGTAGTATCCCCTGGGTATGCGATACCGGTTCAGTAGCTCAGATTAGTACCTCAAAACAAGAGTTGCAGAATAAAAGAGACTAGTTAAGTGCGAGGTGACGATGTGTGTTGGAAGTGATTCCAAGGTTGATACGATCACCATCGCACACTCCCTCTACCTTCGGGATTAGTGTTGAACATAAATAAATGTTATTTGGTGTTTGCGTTGAGCATGAATATGATTAGATCATGTTTATTGCAATACGGTTATTCATCTAAGTTAGAGAATAATTGTTGTTCTATTTACATGAATAAAACCTTCTATGGTCATACACCCAATGTGAATGGTTTATTGAATCTCGATTGTAGTGATACACATATTCATAATATTGATGCCAAAAGATGCAAAGTTGATAATGATAGTGCAACATATTTGTGGCACTGCCGTTTAGGTCATATTGGTGTAAAGCGCATGAAGAAACTCCATGCATATGGACTTTTGGAATCACTTGATTATGAATCATTTGATACTTGCGAACCATGCCTCATGGGCAAGATGACTAAAACTCTGTTCTCCGGAGCAATGAAGCGAGATAATGACTTATTGGAAATAATACATACTGATGTATGCAGTCCGATGAGTGTTGAAGCACGCGGCGGGTATCATTATTTTCTGACCTTCACAGATGATTTGAGTAGGTATGGGTATATCTACTTGATGAAACACAAGTCTGAAACATTTGAAAAGTTCAAAGAATTTCAAAGCGAAGTGGAGAATCATCGTAACAAGAAAATAAAGTTTCTATGATCTGATCGCGGAGGCAAATATTTGAGTTACGAGTTTGGCCTTCATTTAAAACAATGTGGAATTGTTTCACAACTCACGCCACCTGGAACACCACAGCGTAATGGTGTGTCCGAACGTCATAACCGTACTTTATTAGATATCGTGCGATCTGTGATGTCTCTTACCAATTTACACTATCGTTTTGGGGTTATGCATTAGAGACAGCTGCATTCACGTTAAATAGGGCGCCGTCTAAATCCGTTGAGATGACACTATATGAACTATGGTTTGGCAAGAAACCTAAGATGTCGTTTCTTAAAGTTTGGGGATGCGACGCTTATGTCAAAAGGTTTCAGCCTAATAAGCTCGAACCTAAATCGGAGAAGTGCGTCTTCATAGGATACCCTAAAGAAACTATTGGGTACACCTTCTACCACAGATTCGAAGGCAAGATCTTTGTTGCTAAGAATGGATCCTTTCTGGAGAAGGAGTTTCTCTCGAAAGAAGTGAGTGGGAGGAAAGTAGAACTTGATGTGGTAATTATACATTCTCTTGAATTGGAAAGTAGCACATCTGAGAAAACCGTTCCCATGATGCCTACACTAACTAGAGAGGAAGCTAATGATGATGATCATGAAACCTCAGATCAAGTTACTACTGGACTTCTTAAGTCGAACAGAGCATGTTCCGCACCAGAGTGGTACGGTAATCCTGTCCTGGAAGTCATGTTACTAGACCATGGCGAACCTACAAACTATGAAGAAGCTATGATGAGCCCAGATTCTGATAAATGGCTTGAGGCCATGAAATCTGAGATAGGATCCATGTATGAGAACAAAGTATGGACTTTGGTGGACTTGCCCGATGATCGACAAGCCATAGAAAATAAATGGATCTTCAAGAAGAAGACTGACGCTGATGGTAAATGTTACTGTCTACAAAGCTCGACTTGTTGCAAAAGGTTTTCGACAAGTTCGAGGTGTTGACTACGATGAGAGTTTCTCACCCGTAGTGATGCTTAAGTCTATCCGAATCATGTTAGCAATTACCGCATTTTATGATTATGAAATCTTGCAAATGGACGTCAAAACTGCATTCCTTAATGGATTTCTTAAAGAAGAGTTGTATATGATGCAACCAGAAGTTTTTGTCGATCCTAAAGGTGCTAACAAAGTATGCAAGCTCCAGCGATCCATCTATGGACTGGTGCAAGCATCTCAGAGTTGAAATATACGCTTTGGTGATGTAACCAAAGCATATGGTTTTATATAGACTTACGGTGAAGCCTGTATTTACAAGAAAGTGAGTGGGAGCTCTGTAGCATTTCTGATATTATATGTGGATGACATATTACTGATTGGAAATGATATAGAATTTTTGGATAGCATAAAAGGATACTTGAATAAGAATTTTTCAATGAAAGACCTCGGTGAAGCTGCTTACATACTAGGCATCAAGATCTATGGAGACAGATCAAGACACTTGATAAGATTTTTAATGAGTACATACCTTGACAAGATTTTGAAGGAGTTCAAAATGGATTAGTCAAAGAAGGAGTTCTAGCTTGTATTGTAAGGTGTGAAGTTGGGTAAGACTCAAAGCCCGACCACGGCAGAAGATAGAGAGAGAATGAAAGTTATTCTCTATGCCTCAACCATAGGTTCTATAAAGTATGTCATACTGTGTACCAAACCTATTGTGTACCTTGCCATGAGTTTGGCAAGGGGGTACGATAGTGATCTAGGTGTAGATCACTGGACATCGGTCAAAATTATCCTTAGTTACCTAAGAGGACTAAGGAAATATTTCTCAGTTATGGAGGTGATAAAGAGTTCATCGTAAAGGGTTACGTCGATGCAAGCTTTGACACCGATTCGGATGAATCTGAGTCTCAATCTGGATACATATTGAAAGTGGGAGAAATTAGCTAGAGTAGCTCCATGCAGAGCTTTGTAGACATAGAAATTTGCAAAATACATACGGATCTGAATGTGATAGACCCGTGGACTAAACTTCTCTCACAAGCAAAACATGATCACACCTTAGTACTCTTTGGGTGTTAATCACATGGCAATGTGAACTAGATCATTGACTTTAGTAAACTCTTTGGGTGTTGGTCACATGGCGATGTGAACTATGGGTGTTAAATCACATGGTGATGTGAACTAGATTATTGACTCTAGTGCAAGTGGGAGACTGATGGATATATGCCCTAGAGGCAATAATAAAATGGTTATTATTATATTTCCTTAATGATGATAAAGGTTTATTATTCATGCTAGAATTGTATTGATCGGAAACTTAAATACAGGTGTGAATACATAAACAAATATTGTGTCCCTAGTAAGCCTCTACTAGACTAGGTCGTTGATCAAAGATGGTTAAGGTTTCCTAACCATAGACATGTGTTGTCATTTGATAACGGGATCACATCATTAGGGGAATGATGTGATGGACAAGACCCATCCGTTAGCTTAGCATATGATCGTTCAGTTTATTGCTACTCCTTTCTTAATGTCAAATCCATATTCCTTCGACTATGAGATTACGCAACTCCCGGATACCGGAGGAATACCTTGCGTGCTATCAAATGTCACAACGCAACTGGGTGATCATAAATATGCTCTACAGGTATCTCCGAAGGTGTTTGTTGAGTTGGCATAGATCGAGATTAGGATTTGTCACTCCGTGTATCGGAGAGGTATCTCTGGGCCCTCTCGGTAATACACATCATAAGAAGCCTTGCAAGCAAAGTGACTAAGGAGTTAGTTATGAGATGATGTATTACGGAATGAGTAAAGAGACTTGCCGGTAATGAGATTGAACTAGGTATGAAGATACCGACGATCGAATCTCGGGCAAGTAACATACTAACAGACAAAGGGGATTACGTATGTTGTCATAAGGTTCGACCGATAAAGATCTTCATAGAATATGTAGGAATCAATATGGGCATCCAGGCTCCGCTATTGGTTATTGACCGGAGAGGTGTCTCGGTCATGTCTACATAGTTCTCGAACCCATAGGGTCCGCACGCTTAATGTTTGTTGACGATATAGTGTTATATGAGTTATGTGATTTGGTGACCGAATGTTGTTCGGAGTCCCGGATGAGATCACGGACATGATGAGGAGCTCCGAAATGGTCCGGAGGTAAAGATTGATATATAGGACGATGCTATTCGAACACCGGAAAGGTTTCGGAGTGAACCGGGTATTCATCGGATCACCGGAAGGGGTTCCGGGAGGCCTCAGGAGGTCTATGGGCGTAATGGGCCAAGAGGAGGAACACACTAGCCCACAAGGGGCTGGTGCACCCCCACCTCTAGGCCGCCGGCCCTAGAAAGTAAAAAGGGGAGGGCTAGGCCCTCCTGCCTTTCCCCTCCACATGAGGGAAAGGAAAGGGGGGGCGCCTCTCCTCGTGCCTTCTCCCTTGCGCCAAACAAGGAAAGGGGGTGGGGGGAGTGGCCAAGGGCAGGAGCCCAAGGTGGATTCGGCCACTCTTGGGGTGCCCATTTGCTGCCTCCCCTCTCCCCCACCTATATATATGTGGGAGGGGGGCCCACACAACACCACGACAATCTCTTAGCCGTGTGCGGCGCCCCCTCCATAGTTTTGTCCCTCGGTCATGCACTCTCTCTTTTCTTTTTCAATTCCCGTTTTATTTTTTCTAGGGGCAAAAATGTCCAATAGACGTCCAAAAAACGGTCAAAGCCCTTTGACCGGACGGACGACACAAAAGGGCATTTTTGTAAGGGCACCTAATGGCAAAGGGGAAAATTTGAGCAGGCTTCGAAATTAGGGGCAAATCTGAGTAGGTCATTCGAGTTAGGGATAGAAATGCAAATGACCCTATATTTTTATCAGTGTCTCTATATTAAAAAATATTGCCCGTTGCAATGCACGGGCAGTCTACTAGTATTTTCATAGTGCTTAGGCGAAGCCCTGCGGAGATAGCTGCACCATCACCGTCACCACGCCATCGTGCTGCTGGAACTCATCCACTACTTCGTCGTCTTTCTGGATCAAGAAGGCGAGGACGTCATCGAGCTGAACGTGTGCTGAACACGGAGGTGTCATACGTTCGGTACTCGATCAATTGGATCACGAAGAAGTTCGACTACATCAATCGCGTTAACAAACGCTTCTGCTTACAGTCTACGAGGGTATGTAGACACACTCTCCCCTCTCATTGCTATGCATCTCCATGGATAGATTTTGCGTGTGCATAGAATTTTTTTATTTTTCCATGCAACATTTCCCAACAATTCGATGCTCTTCACCTAAGTGCTTAAGAAAACTTAGAGAAAATGCTAGGTTTTGTCACGGGGTGGCAATCATGTATTCTACAAGTAAAGTATGTTTTTGGTCCCTCAACTTCTTGGTTTGGCGGGGTTGTGGTTTTTAACCTTAAGTAACACATGGGGAAGTTGAGGCACAAACGTAAGAAAGGGAAAGTGATTATAGGTAGTTGGAGCCACTTGCATTTATCGGCCAAGCAGACTAGCACGGAGCCTCACCTCTTCTTGACGTGTTGCATGCGGCCTAAGCCTTGCCAAACTGACGGTTTGTCTTGGAGAGGGGGAAAGCCAAAATGCCAGCAGTAGGAGCATTGGTCTTTTCCAAAGATGATAGCTTACCGTTTGTTTCATTAAGTAGATATGATAAAAGGGGGGGTGGATGGGAGTACGATAGAGGGAGAAGCTTCATAAGGAGGGGCCCATTAAGTGGCTCAACATAGAAAACAACATCGCTTTGGAGGGATGCTCATTATTATATCACTCACGACTAAAAAGGAGAAAATGAATTATGACTCTTCTCATGACAAAATCATACTAAAATAAAACAAAGATGTTAAAATGTCAGATGAAACTAATAAATAGATGACCCTTTTTTATTTGGTAGCACCCTTTAACAAATGAAAACCTATGCACTCTGCATTGATCCATTACCCGATCGTGATTCGACGCTCTTCACTTAAGTGCTTAATAAAACTTACAGAAAAGGGTAGGTTTTGTCATGGATGGCAATCATGTATTCTACAAGTAAAGTATGTTTTTGGTCCCTCAACTTGTTGGTTTGGCGGGGTTGTGGTTTTTTACCTCAAGTAACACTTGGGGAAGTTGAGGCACAAACATAAGCAATGGGAAGCGATTATAGGTAGTTGGAGCCACTTGCATTTATCGACCAAGCAAACTAGCAGTAGCACGGAGCCACAGAGCTAGCACCTTGTCCACATAAGAAACTCCATTGTATCTTCTTGACGCGGTGCGTGCAGAAGAAGCCTTGCCAACTAAAGATTTGTCTGGGAGATGGGAAAGCCAAAACGCCAGCAGTACGAGCATTGGTCTTTCCCACAGATGATGGTTTCATGTCTGTTTCATTAAGTAGATATGATAAAGTGGGGGTGGATGGGAGTATGACTGAGGTGAAAGCTTCATAAGGAGGGGCACGTTAAGTGGCTCAACATAGAACATGACTGAAAGTGCAACTAATCCCTGGGCAGTTTTGGTAATTCATAACAACATATAGCTCATTGAACTAATATCCATTCAAGATGAATATTTCAGGAAGTTCAATGAATGGCATGGCATGGACTGGAAATGTGGACCCCTCAAAATGCTAAGGACACATATTGGCAAAAGCTGAAGACTCTTCATTTTTTGTTTTAGTGATACGAGATCACATTGAGTCCATAGGAAAGCCAATACTATTAAAAGGGGATGAGGTGTTTCTTAATGGCTTGCTTGCTCAAATGCTTAGTGATATTGCTCCTAAACCCTCAACCACTTTCTCCATCCAAATATGTCAAAACCCGAAACTCCAACTCGGCCCCACCGATTCATTCTATCCGGCACTGATACGTCTCCAATGTATCTATAATTTTTGCTTGTTCCATGCTGTTATATTATTATTCTTGGATGTTTTATAATTATTTTATAGCAACTTTATATCATTTTTTGGGACAAACCTATTTACATAGTGCCCAGTGCCAGTTGCTGTTTTTTGCTTGTTTTTTACTTCGCAGAATATCAGTACCAAACGGAGTCCAAACACAGCGAAACTTTTTGGAGAATTTTTATGGGCCAGAAGACACAAGATGGGCCAAAGAAGTACCAGAGGGGTGCCCCGAGGGGGGCACAACCCACCTGGGCGCGCCTGGGCCCACCTCGGTGGCCTCCCGCATCGCCTCTTCGCCCTATAAATACCCAAATATTCCAAAAACCCTAGGGGAGGCGACGAAACACAATTCCAGTCGCCGCAAGTTCCAGAACCACGAGATCCAATCTAGAAACCATCACGGAGGGGTTCATCATCCTCATTGGTGCCTCTCCGATGATGCAGGAGTAGTTCATTGTAGACCTACAGGTCTGTAGGCAGTAGCTAGATGGCTTCTTCTCTCTTTTTGATTCTCAATACGATGGTCTCTTGGAGATCTATTTGATGTAACTCTTTTTTGTAGTGTGTTTGTTGCGATCCGATGAACTTTGAGTTTATGATCAGATCTATATCCATGAGTATTATTTGAGTCTTCTTTGATCTCTTATATGCATGATTATTTATAGCCTCGTATTTCTTGTTCAAATCTTTGGTTTAGTTAGGCCAACTAGATCGATTTTTCTTGCCATGGGAATAGGTGCTTTGTGATGGGTTCGATCGTGCGGTGTTCTTTCCCAGTGACAGAAGGGGCAGCAAGACACACATGTATCGTTGCTATTAAGGATAACAAGATGCGGGCTATTCCTACATGAATAGATCTTGTCTACATCATGTCATCATTCTTATTGCATTACTCCATTTTTCCATGAACTTAATACACTAGATGATTGCTGGATAGCGGTTGATGTGTGGAGTAATAGTAGTAGATGTAGGCAGGAGTCGGTCGACTAATCTTGGACATGATGCCTATATAATGATCATTGCATTGGATATCATCATAATTATTTGATCTTCTATCAATTGCCCAACAGTAATTTGTTTACCCAGCGTGTGCTATTTTCTCGAGAGAAGCCATTTGAGATCTATTTTTATATTCTTTTATTTTCATATCTATTATTCGAAAAACCCAAAAATACCTTGCTGCATTTTTTGCTATTTATTTTATTTCGCGTTTTATCGAGATCTGTTTATCCAATCTACACAATTTTTATCCCGTCAACTTGACAATTTCTGGCACCGTTACCCGTAGAGGGATTGACAACCCCTCCTAATCATTGGGTTGCAAGTATTTGTTCTTTGCGTGCAGGTACCATTTACATAGTGTTGCTTGGTTCTCCTGCTGGATTGATACCTTGGTTTCATAACTGAGGGAAATACCTACCGTCGCTGTGCTGCATCATCCCTTCCTCTTTGGGAAAATACCGACGTAGTTCAAGCGACATCAAAAGGAACTTCTGGCGCCATTGCCGGGGAGACATCATCAACATCTATCAGGTTCCTAATCACAAATATCATCTCCTTGCAATTTACATTATTTGCCATTTGCCTCTCGTTTTCATCTCCCCAACTTCACAAAAATTTGCCGTTTTATTTGCCCACTTTTTCATTCGCTTTTTCTCGTCGGATCTGTTTTTGTGTGCAATCTTGTTTGTGTAGTCACGATGACTCAAGAAAACACCAAGTTGTGTGATTTTTCCAATACCAACAACAATGATTTTATTAGGACTCTGATTGCTCCTCCCGCCACTAGTGCGGAATCTTGTGATATTAATGCCGCTTTGTTGAATCCTGTTATGAAAGATCAGTTTTCCGGTACTCCTAATGAGGATGTCGCGTCCCATCTAAACACATTCGTAGAATTATGCGATATGCAAAAGAAAAAAGATGTGGACAATGATATTGTGAAGTTGAAATTATTTCCTTTCTCTTTGAGGGATCGTGCAAAAATTTGGTTTTCTACTTTGCCTCGCAATAGTATCGATTCTTGCGATAAATGCAAAGATGCTTTCATTACTAAGTATTTTTCGCCCGCGAAAATTATTTCACTTAGAACTCAAATCATGAATTTTAAGCAACTTGAGCATGAACATGTTGCACAATCTTGGGAAAGAATGAAATTGATGCTAAGAAATTGTCCTACTCATGGTTTAAATCTTTGGATGATCATACAATTTTTTTATGCGGGATTGAACTTCGTTTCTAGAAATCTTTTAGATTCCACCACGGGTGGTACTTTTATGGAAATTACTTTGGGTGAAGCTACTAAATTGCTTGATAATATTATGGCAAATTATTCACAATGGCATACCGAAAGAGCACCTACTAGTAAAAAAGTCAATTCGGTTGAAGAAATTAGTACTTTGAGTGAAAAAGTTGTTGCTCTTATGAAATTGGTTGCTAATAAAAGTGTTCCTATTGATCTTAATGATGTGCCTTTGTCTACTTTGATTGAGCAAAATAGTTATTGCGTAGATGTGAATTTTGTCTCGTGAAACAATTTTAATAACAATGCTTATAGAGGTAATTTTAATCCTAGGCCTTTTCCTGGAAATTCCTCTAATAATTATGGTAATTCCTATGGTAATCCTTCTTACAATAATAATAGGAACACCTCTAATCTTGAGAATAATATTAAAGAATTTATCAATGCTCAAAAAGTTTTCAATGCTACGATAGAAGAAAAGTTGAATAAGATTGATGATATGTCTAGAAGCATTGATAGAATTTCTCATGATGTAGAAAATCTCAAGTTGAAATTTTTTGTATCCAAGGTTGATGAATCAATTAAAGATTTATATGTTTCTATGGATGAAAGCAAGAAAAGAACCGCTATGCTTAGAGCTAAACGAGAATTTTTAGAAAAAGCGTTTTCTAGTGATTGCTTTCATAAAAGTGATGAAGATCTTAAAATGATTGGTGTTTCTTCTATTGATTCCTTTTTTAGTAAAATTAAAATTGATGTTATAGTGACTAAAGAAGATTCAACTTTAGTTAGAAGGCGTCCCGATAATTCGGATGGTGAAAATCTTGATGAAAAAATTGATAAAAGTGGGTTTGGAGAGGTCAAAACTTTAACTAGTGATGTGCCCACTCTTTTGGATTACAAATATTTTAATTATTATAATTGCTCTTTGATTGATTGCATTTGTTTGTTGCAATCCATGATAAATTCACCCCATGCTTATGAACAAAATAAAGCTTTTACTAAACATATCGTAGATGCCATGATGAAAGCTTTGGAAGAAAAATTGGAGTTAGAAATTTCAATCCCTAGAAAACTACATGATGAGTGGGAACCTACTATGAAAGTCAATATTAAAAATTATGAGTGTTTTGCTTTATGTGATTTGGGTGGTAATGTTTCCACAATTCCGAAATCTTTATGTGATGTGCTTAGTCTTACCGATATTGAAGAATGTTCTCTTAATTTGCAATTGGTGGATTCTACTATTAAAAAGCCTTTGGGAAGAATTAATGATGTTCTTATTCTTGCAAATAGGAATTATGTGGCCATAGACTTTATTGTTCTTGATATTGATTGCAATCCGTCTTGTCCAATTATACTTGGTAGACCGTTTTTATGTACTATTGGTGCCGTGATTGATATGAAAGAAGGCAATATTAAATTCAATTTCCACTAAGGAAGGGTATGGAACACTTCCCTAGAACAAGAATTAATCCACCATATGAATCAATCATGAGGGCATCCTATGGATCAAAAACTAAAGACGTGAATACTTGAATCTATGCATTATGCTTAGCTAGGGGCATAAAACGATAGCGCTTGTTGGGAGGCAACCCAATGAATAAAATTTATTTTTGCCTTTTTCTTTCTGTTATTGTGTGTTTGCACAATTGTGCCTCTGTTATGATTGTATTTTTATGTTTTAATTAGTGTTTTTGCCAAGTAAAGCCTTTGGGATAGCTTTGGTGATAGTTGATTTGATCCTCTTGAAAAACAGAAACTTTTGTGTCCAGTAACAGAATTGTCTAAATTCACATAAGAGACAAAAAATTCTGAACTTTTTACACAAGATTTATATACAAATTTCCTCTGTTGTTCTAATTTTTCAGAAGTTTTGGAGTTACATAAGTATGATAACAATTCGCATCTTTACAGACTGTTCTGTTTTTGACAGATTCTGTTTTCTTTGTATGTTGTGCTTATTTTGATGAATCTATGGATTGTATCAGGGGGTATAAGCCATGGTAAAGTTAGAATACAGTAGATATAATGCAATAGCAAAATTTGAATGGGTTTTCTACAGTACTTAAAGTAAGGATTGGTTTTCTTATACTAACGGATCTCACGAAGGTTTTGTTAAGTTTTGTATGATTGAAGTTTTCAAGTTTTGGGTGAGATCACGATGGGTGAAGGAATAAGGAGTAAGAAAAGCCTAAGCTTGGGGATGCCCCATGGCACCCCAAGTTAATATTCAAGGATAACCTAACAACTAAGCTTGGGGATGCCCCGGAAGGCATCCCCTCTTTCTTCTAACGACCATCGGTATTTTACTTGGAGCTATATTTTTATTCGTCACATATCATGAGTTTTGCTTGGAGCATCTTGTATTATATGAGTCTTTGCTTGTTTTGCTTTTTAGTTTGTCACAAGTATCCTTGCTGGACACACCTATTTGAAAGAGCCAAAATTATGCTATGATTTGTTAGAATTGCTCTATATACTTCACTTAAATTTTTTGAGCTATGGAATTGCTCTAGTGCTTCACTTATATCTTTTTGAGCACGGTGTGCTTTAATATTTTTGAAGAAATGCTCTCATGCTTCATGTAGATTTATTTGAGAGTTAGTAATTTTTGAAGAAATTCTCTCATGCTTCACTTATATTATTTTGAGAGACGAAATTTTTATGCTCATGTTCTTCACTTAGATTTGTTTGAGCTTGTCAAAAGCAATTGCAATATATGAAACTAGTCCCAAAGTGATAGATATTCAAGAGGGATATAAGAAAAACTTTCATGAAGATCATTGGACAAAATAAACTTGATTCTTTGTAATAGTTTTGAGATATGATGATAGTGATATGTGAATCATGTTGGTGAGTAATTATGCTTTAGTAAGAATATTGGTGTTAAGGTTTGTGATTCCCTATGCAAGCACGAAAGTCATTAGTTATGCTATGAAATTATATCCTACTTGTGGTGCATTATTCGGTGTTAGTTATGCTTAATGCTTGCTTATGTGCTTATTCGTTTCTTGGTTGGTTGCTTCTCAATCTTTTTGCTAGCCTCCACTTGTACTAAGTAGAAATACTACTTGTGCATCCAAAATCCTTAAACCCAGTTTTGCCATATGAGTACACCATACCTACCTATATGCAGTATTTCCATGCCATTGTAAGCAAATTTGTATGTGCAATCTCTAATTTTCAAAATAAATTTCCTTTTTGTGTGCCCGTACCGCTCATGAAGCGGCAGGGGTGGCCAATATTTTCCATGCTAGATGTGTTATTCTCAAGATGAGTGTTTATTCACTTGTCATTGCACGAGAGTGCGGCGGTAATAGGGATGCCCAGTCCCAAAATGAAAAACAAATTTACTTTATGTTGTCAAATAATAAATTCCTTGGAAAGTGTTGGTATGGAGGGCACCCGTGGATACGGCTAGCCATGGATTGTGAAAGAATGGTGGAAAAAGGAATAAACTTTATTTTCTCTTTGGGAACCGCCTATGATATATCTAGCATGGAAAGTGTTGGGAATTACTCAGTCATTTTCATTGACGGGAAAAGTATGCCTCTCAAAAAACTTTATCTCTCAATTTAAGCTTTGAGCTCTGGCACCTCTACAAATCCCTACTTCCCTCTGTGAAGGGCCTATCTATTTACTTTATGCAATTTTTATTTTTATTTGAGTCTCCATCTTCTCTTATAAAGCACCAACTAAGTGGCACTATGATCGTACTTGAGCATTGGATGTAGCTAATATGCGAGTATGTTTCATGAATGGATCAATGATTGAGCATGATGTGCTAGGGATAACTTTCTTTAGTGTTGATATTTTGAAAGACATGGTTGCTTGTTGATATGCTTGAGTATTGAAATCTTCATGTCAAAACTAGACTATTGCTTTGAACCATATAAAAGTCCACATGTCCATGCTACAAAAGAAAAGAATATGTGATGAACATGTTAGGCAGCATTCCACATCAAAAATTCTGTTTTTATCATTTACCTACTCGAGGACGAGTAGGAATTAAGCTTGGGGATGCTGATATGTCTCCAATGTATCTATAATTTTTGCTTGTTCCATGCTATTATATTATCATTCTTGGATGCTTTACAATTATTTTATAGCAACTTTATATCATTTTTTGGGACTAACCTATTGACATAGTGCCTAGTGCCAGTTGCTATTTTTGCTTGTTTTTTTAGTTCTTAGAATATCAGTACCAAACGGAGTCCAAATGCAGCAAAACTTTTTGGAGAATTTTATGGACCAAAAGACACAAGATGGGCAAAGAAGTACCAGAGGGGTGCCCCGAGGGGGGCACAACCCACCTGGGCACGCCCTGGTGGGTTGTGCCCACCTTGGTAGCCTCCCGCACCGCCTCTTCACCCTATTAATACCCAAATATTCCAAAAACCCTAGGGGAGGCGACGAAACACAATTCCAGCCGCCGCAAGTTTCAGAACCACGAGATCCAATCTAGACACCATCACGGAGGGGTTCATCATCCTCATTGGTGCGTCTCCGATGATGCGTGAGTAGTTCATTGTAGACCTACGGGCCCATAGGCAATAGCGAGATGGCTTCTTCTCTCTTTTTGATTCTCAATACAATGGTCTCTTGGAGATCTATTTCATGTAACTCTTTTTTTGTGGTGTGTTTCTTGGGATCCGATGAACTTTGAGTTTATGATCATATCTATATCATTGAATATTATTTGAGTCTTCTTTGATCTCTTATATGCATGATTACTTATAGCCTCGTATTTCTTCTTCGAATCTTTGGTTTAGTTAGGCCAACTAGATCGATTTTTCTTGCCATGGGAAGAGGTGCTTTGTGATGGGTTCAATCGTGCAGTGTTCTTTCCCAGTGATAGAAGGGGCAGCAAGACACGCATTTATCATTGCTATTAAGGATAACAAGATGGGGGCTATTCCTACATGAATAGATCTTGTCTACATCATGTCATCGTTCTTATTGTATTACTCCATTTTTCCATGAACTTAATACACTAGATGCATGCTGGATAGCGGTCGATGTGTGGAGTAATAGTAGTAGATGCAGGCAGGAGTCAGTCTACTAATCTTGGACGTGATGCCTATATAATGATAGTTGCCTTGGATATCATCATAATTATTCGATCTTCTATCAATTGCCCAACAGTAATTTGTTTACCCAATGTGTGCTATTTTCTCGAGAGAAGCCACTAGTGAAACCTACGGCCCTCGGGTCTATTCTTTATCATATTTGCTTTGAGATCTATTTTTATTTGCTTTTATTTTCATATCTATTATTCCAAAAACCCAAAAATACCTTGCTGCATTTTTTCTATTTATTTTATTTTTCATTTTATCGAGATCTATTTATTCAATCTACACAATTTTTATCCCGTCAACTTGACAATTTCTGGCACCGTTACCCGTAGAGGGATTGACAACCCCTCCTAATCGTCGGGTTGCAAGTATTTGTTCTTTGCGTGCGTGTAACATTTACATAGTGTTGCTTGGTTCTCCTACTGGATTGATACCTTGGTTTCATAACTGAGGGAAATACCTACCGTAGTTGTGCTGCATCATCCCTTCCTCTTTGGGGAAATACCGACGTAGTTCAAAGTGACATCAGGCGCCAACGAGGTCATATGACATAGCTACAGCCAGAAACCCTAACAGTTCGGTCACACCGATACGGATCTCGGTCTCACCGAGATGGCCTTGCCAACTCCTTATTATCTGTTGCATTTATTTTGGTCTCACCAAAATTGCAATCGGTCTCACTGAGATGGCTTGACCAATTCTCTGTTGCCCTATTGCTTCACTTCGGTCTCACCGAGTTGATGCAATCGGCGCCACCGAGATGAGGTTTGCCCTAAGCCCTAGCACATCGGTCCCATCGAGTTGTTAGTCGGTCCCACCGAGATTCCTAACATTCACATTTTGAACTAATCGGTCCCACCGAGTTTAGCTATTCGGTCTCACCGAGATGGGTCAAATGTGTGTAACGGTTGGATTTTGTGTGGAGGCTATATATTCCCCTCCGCCCCCTTGTCCATATGTGAGAGAGCCATCAGAACATGCTACACTTTCACCATACATTTTTTTGAGAGAGAACCACCTACTCATGTGTTGAGATCAAGATATTCCAATCCTACCACAAGAATCTTGATTTCTAGCCTTCCCCAAGTTGCTTTCCACTCAAATCATCTTTCCACCATATCCAAATCTGTGAGAGAGACTTGAGTGTTGGGGAGACTATCATTTGAAGCACAAGAGCAAGGAGTTCATCATCAACACACCATTTGTTACCTTTTGGAGAGTGGTGTCTCCTAGATTGGTTAGGGGGGGGGGGGGGGGGGGGGGGGGGGGGGGGGGGGGGGGGGGGGGGGGGGGGGGGGGGGGGGGGGGGGGGGGGGGGGGGGGGGGGGGGGGGGGGGGGGGGGGGGGGGGGGGGGGGGGGGGGGGGGGGGGGGGGGGGGGGGGGGGGGGGGGGGGGGGGGGGGGGGGGGGGGGGGGGGGGGGGGGGGGGGGGGGGGGGGGGGGGGGGGGGGGGGGGGGGGGGGGGGGGGGGGGGGGGGGGGGGGGGGGGGGGGGGGGGGGGGGGGGGGGGGGGGGGGGGGGGGGGGGGGGGGGGGGGGGGGGGGGGGGGGGGGGGGGGGGGGGGGGGGGGGGGGGGGGGGGGGGGGGGGGGGGGGGGGGGGGGGGGGGGGGGGGGGGGGGGGGGGGGGGGGGGGGGGGGGGGGGGGGGGGGGGGGGGGGGGGGGGGGGGGGGGGGGGGGGGGGGGGGGGGGGGGGGGGGGGGGGGGGGGGGGGGGGGGGGGGGGGGGGGGGGGGGGGGGGGGGGGGGGGGGGGGGGGGGGGGGGGGGGGGGGGGGGGGGGGGGGGGGGGGGGGGGGGGGGGGGGGGGGGGGGGGGGGGGGGGGGGGGGGGGGGGGGGGGGGGGGGGGGGGGGGGGGGGGGGGGGGGGGGGGGGGGGGGGGGGGGGGGGGGGGGGGGGGGGGGGGGGGGGGGGGGGGGGGGGGGGGGGGGGGGGGGGGGGGGGGGGGGGGGGGGGGGGGGGGGGGGGGGGGGGGGGGGGGGGGGGGGGGGGGGGGGGGGGGGGGGGGGGGGGGGGGGGGGGGGGGGGGGGGGGGGGGGGGGGGGGGGGGGGGGGGGGGGGGGGGGGGGGGGGGGGGGGGGGGGGGGGGGGGGGGGGGGGGGGGGGGGGGGGGGGGGGGGGGGGGGGGGGGGGGGGGGGGGGGGGGGGGGGGGGGGGGGGGGGGGGGGGGGGGGGGGGGGGGGGGGGGGGGGGGGGGGGGGGGGGGGGGGGGGGGGGGGGGGGGGGGGGGGGGGGGGGGGGGGGGGGGGGGGGGGGGGGGGGGGGGGGGGGGGGGGGGGGGGGGGGGGGGGGGGGGGGGGGGGGGGGGGGGGGGGGGGGGGGGGGGGGGGGGGGGGGGGGGGGGGGGGGGGGGGGGGGGGGGGGGGGGGGGGGGGGGGGGGGGGGGGGGGGGGGGGGGGGGGGGGGGGGGGGGGGGGGGGGGGGGGGGGGGGGGGGGGGGGGGGGGGGGGGGGGGGGGGGGGGGGGGGGGGGGGGGGGGGGGGGGGGGGGGGGGGGGGGGGGGGGGGGGGGGGGGGGGGGGGGGGGGGGGGGGGGGGGGGGGGGGGGGGGGGGGGGGGGGGGGGGGGGGGGGGGGGGGGGGGGGGGGGGGGGGGGGGGGGGGGGGGGGGGGGGGGGGGGGGGGGGGGGGGGGGGGGGGGGGGGGGGGGGGGGGGGGGGGGGGGGGGGGGGGGGGGGGGGGGCTAAAGGCCCTAAGGTATCACACCCCGAGTATGTTGATTTCAATAATGATGAAGATGATTTGCTAGGTGATGATGATTTACTTGTTGACAACACTAGTGATGAAACCTATGATGAACTTGTTAATAATCATGCTAATCAAGATGAAACAAATGACAATGATAAGAAGGAGATTGAGCGTCTAACTAAAGAACTAAACACTCTTAAGTTAGCTCATGAAACAACTCTAGAGGATCATAGAGAGCTCCTAAGGACTCATGAGAAGCTACGCTTCGAGAAGCTAAATTTAGAGCAAGAGCATGAGTTTCTAAAAGCTATCAATGATGATCTTCGAAAGAAGAGTTCTTATTATCTTGCCAAACGTCTCCTCCTGCCTACTTATATGCCACAAGTAAAATCTAGCAATAAGAGCAAGAAAGATTTTTCCTCTAGTAGTAAGAATAACCATGTTAAATCCAATATTGTTGCTTCTAGAAGTTCTCTTGATTCCACTAATGATTCTCTTAGCCAAGTTAGAGCAAGAAAATAGCTTTTTGAACGGAATTATAGAGAAAGGTGTTTACAAGAGCCTTGCCGGAAGTAAGCAATTTGAGAAAATTGTACGCAAGCAAGGAAGGCACCGAAAGAATCAAGGTGTTGGGTTTGAACGAAAGTTCAATGCCAATGGAGTTGATTGGGAAGAAGATCAATACCCCAAAACAAAGTTTGTTCCTCAACAAGGGAAGTATGACCCCACTTCTTTGAAGGGAACACAAGCTCAAGACGATCTTCCACCACAAGACCACAAGCTAAAAGACAAGGACAAGCTTAAAGAAGAGATTGACTCATTTGAAGAAGCTCCTAAGGCCATTGTCAAGTGGGTTCCCAAGACTATGTAAAGTTCTACTTCATCAAGTATGACTACAACTCCAAGGATTCCCATCAAGTTGACGTGGATCCCAAAGAAGAAGAACTAGAGTGTTCTTGAGGGTGACTCCGCCAACATACTTCACTCATATTCATTTTGGCAAGTACATGTGCAATCAACTTTCATATCTTGCACTAGTTCATGGAGTCACAAACCCTCTTGTTGGTAAGATAAGGGACAAGGTAACCTAATGCTTTTATGGACATCATCATATGTGTAATTCACTCTATGTCTATGGATATCCTTGTATGTTCCTTGTGGGACTAACCCATGTAGGTCTTGAAAGTGCAACACTCCAATGGATTGCTCCAAAAGATCTACATCAACATTGAGAATCCACATCTTCACTATCTACATGAAGTCATCATCGACAAAACCCAAGGTTAGTTCATCCCTCTTAGGGGGGATATCACATCTAGGGGGAGCTTTGCTCTAAGAATTGAGCTAAAGCAACTCTAATGGTGTGAACTGAAGGAAATATGTCCTAGAGGCAATAATGAAGTTGTTATTTTATATTTCCTTATTCATGATAAAGGTTTATTATTCATGCTAGAATTGTATTGATCGGAAACCTAAATACATGTGTGAATACATAAACAAACACCGTGTCCCTAGTGAGCCTCTACTTGACTAGCTCGTTGATCAAAGATGGTTATGGTTTCCTAACCATGGACACGAGTTGTCATTTGATAACGGGATCACATCATTAGGAGAATGATGTGATGAACAAGACCCATCCGTTAGCTTAGCATAATGATCGTTCAGTTTTATTGCTATTGCTTTCTTCATGTCAAATACATATTCCTTCGCCTATGAGATAATGCAACTCTCGGATACCGGAGGAATGCCTTGTGTGCTATCAAATGTCACAACATAACTGGGTGATTATAAAGATGCTCTACAGGTATCTCCGAAGGTATTTGTTGAGTTTGTAACACCCTAGATTTTGCCCATTTTCTTTTTCCTTTGATTTGGTTTGGATTTGTTTTTTGTGTGACTTAGGAGTCTTGAAACCCGGAGGGATCACCCTTCATTTTTCTTCCTAAGTGGCTTGCCAACCTCTAAACCATCCCAAGACCTTGTCATTTCCATCTTGGACCCAATCCCAATATTCTTTTCTTGGGAATATTCATTTTTCTATTAAAGGAATAACCCTGTTTGCCCTGAGTTGTGAAGCAACCCACATTTCCATCATTCCAAAAATTCTCAAATAATTCTCATAAATCCTTTGGGCATATCTTCCTCAGATATGTCAAAATATTCCTTGTCAGGTCCAAAAATAATTCACAAATAATTCTTTTCCTATTCAGCCCTAAATGGCACTTTGTGAAGGAAGTGCCAGTTATATTTTCTTTCTTGGTCTCAAACTTTTTGTGTATTCCTTCTTACCCATATCATTACCACATGCCAAAATTCAACTTTATTTAGATATTAAATCTTCCCTGGCTAATTTTCAACGTTTCTGGTCAACTGGAGGCTTTGTGAAGCAAGTGCTAGCTAGAAGTATCCAAATGAGTTGAAATTTTGCAAGCATCTTCGTATGCTCAATCCATGACTCTCCACCAAGTTTCAACCCTATCCAATCACCCATGTGAGCACAGCCTCAAATCCTAGCTTCTGGTCAGATTTTCACATTGTGAAGCAACTATATTTTATATTGCTCCATAATTGCTGAAAATTTGCCAGAGCATTCTCATGACCATAAAACCTCTCTCCATCAATTTTGGGATCAATTCATGGAGCCAATATTCCTCTAGAATTTTCCCAAGTTTCTGGACAGAGAGGATAGCTGTGAAGGAAGTACCATCTTGGCATGTCCATTTGGTATGAAATTTTTACAGCATCTTCATATGTCCAAATAACCCTGCCTTGCCAAATTTCAGCTCAAGTGACTTCTTAATTTGAGTGCACCATCATGATCTTGATTCTGGACCAATTGTGCTGTTGCAAAGCAACTATGAAGTATATTGGTCCAAATTCCCTCAAAACCTCCAGGATCATAGTCCTTCCTAAGATAATCACCCCAGACAACACCATTGACCCCAATCAATTCCCTGTTGATCACCAGTGCGCTGCCAAGTTTGCTGCAGCAAACTTTATTCGAAGACTCACATCTCTCCTTGGCTCTTTCTCTTGATCCATCAACTCCCACAGCCCCTATGATGCAGGGACTCATCAATAGACAGCTCAGGGCAGACTCTCTTGTCCTCTTCATGCCAGTGCCCGTGGTGACTGCCCCCTTGGCATGTCATTTCACGCGCTCTGGCAGCGTTGGCGCGCTCTGCGCATCGGGACTCATCGGGCAGCTCCGCCCCTGCGGTGTTCGCGCGTCTCAGCGTGCCAAACTTACTCCCCGTACTTCACCCGTCGCCCTCGACCCTCTGCCCCCTCCGAATTCCTGCTCGCTGTGCCGCAACGATGATCTCTGCTCCGCACTATACCCGCACATGGGCCGCCGTATACGGCCACCCCCGAGCCTTCCCGACTACGCCTGAACCCTCTCCGCTCCTCCGTGAAGCTCCCCGAAGGCCGCAAACCGCCAGCCACACCACCCGCACGCGCCAGTGCACGGATAAGCTCGCCACCGCGGCCGAGCTTATCCGACGAGCTCGCTGCGCCTATATAAGGCCACTCCGCGCCTTCCCGAGCTCACCACCAGCTCCACCTCGCTCCCCTACGCCTCCCCGTCCTCTCCCCAGAGCTCAAGCTGCCCTCCTCGCCTCTATTGACCGCCATGGCCGCCGCCCTCCTCTGGCTCTAATTTGAGCTAGACCGATCCTCCTCTCCTCCCTGACCTCTCCACAAGCTTCCCCACTCACCGGCGATCCTCCCCACCACCGCATCACGCCGCCGGAGCCCCTGTGGCCGCTGCTGCCTAGGTCCGGCCGCTGCTGCCGAGCCTCTGTTGCCTGCTACCGCTGTCCCTCCTCTCTTCCCCGGCGCCGATCCTTCCTCTGGATGAGCTCGGCGCAGCCGCCCGAGTCCGCCGCTGCCTTCCGCTCGACCGAAGACGGCCGGAGCTGCCCAGACCACCGCCGACGCCGCCCCTCCCCTGCCCCCTCCTCTTCTTCGGTCGGGCCAGCGCGAGGAAGAAGGAGACAGGAGCCAGGTGGGCCCTGCGTCCTTCCCCGACCCCACCAGTCAGCGAGATAGGAGTCGGCCCCGCCACTGCCCACGTGGATAAGTGGAAGTGTACTTCCGAAAGTACGTTTTCCCGTGGAGTAAGCGTACTCTACCTCTGCTTTAGCCAAAAAATGTGTTTTCTCTGTTCTGAAAACGTAATCTGAGGAATGCGCTTTCTGTTTTTCCAGCCAGGGGCCTGTTTGTAGAACTTCTTTTTATAGATTGGTCGCTGAACTTCCCCTAGCTATAACTTTTTAACCGTAACTCCGATCGAGGTGAATCCAACGCCCACATCTTCGTCTCGTCGAGTCCGTCATGTTGGTATCATTTTCACTATGTGGTCCTACTGTGAAAATGACCATTTTGCCCTTGCCCGTAAATAGCCCCTCCGAGAGAGAACTGTTTCCGGCAATCAATTCCGTGGACTTTCTGCACTTCTCCCCGATGGTTCCTTCATCCCCAGGCAAGCCACAACTCTCATCTGCATCATCGCATTGCAATGTCATAGTTTAACTATTTACTTTATCAGCAAGTATGAGTATCTGTGAGATGAATTGGATTATGCAATGCTAAGTTAGTTCTCGGATAGGTGACTATCATGTTGAATACCGGATTGATAGTGACTAGTAGTTTACCCTCTTGTTGATGCTGTGATGTTGAGATCACTGTCTATGATTATTCTGGAGTTCGTTCGGTAGTTCGTGGAGATGATTAATGGCAATGGCTTGACCATACTGTTTATCGGAGGTCATCTATAACTGAAATACTATTCGGAGATATGATATTTAGTCGGTTGACCTTGAGTCACCTATCCGGACTTATCCGTGCAACCACATTTGCCGGAATGGGACGGCCTTAACTTGGTCTGATCGTGTGCTCTTTTACCGGTATCGCCCGATAGGGAAGGTTATGCGTGCGCGCTACCCTGGCCCGGTAGGCGGCGATAACCTTGTGAGCCCAGTTGAGTTTTGTGCCGGCGTCCCCGTTTGGGACAGTATAGTTTGGCCACGATGGTGGCAGGTATCATGAGGACACAGGGGCCACCCAAGGCAGGCCTCCGGCTGTTGATCACCAGTGCGCTGCCAAGTTTGCTGCAGCAAACTTTATTCGAAGAGGGGGGGGGGGGGGGGGGGGGGGGGGGGGGGGGGGGGGGGGGGGGGGGGGGGGGGGGGGGGGGGGGGGGGGGGGGGGGGGGGGGGGGGGGGGGGGGGGGGGGGGGGGGGGGGGGGGGGGGGGGGGGGGGGGGGGGGGGGGGGGGGGGGGGGGGGGGGGGGGGGGGGGGGGGGGGGGGGGGGGGGGGGGGGGGGGGGGGGGGGGGGGGGGGGGGGGGGGGGGGGGGGGGGGGGGGGGGGGGGGGGGGGGGGGGGGGGGGGGGGGGGGGGGGGGGGGGGGGGGGGGGGGGGGGGGGGGGGGGGGGGGGGGGGGGGGGGGGGGGGGGGGGGGGGGGGGGGGGGGGGGGGGGGGGGGGGGGGGGGGGGGGGGGGGGGGGGGGGGGGGGGGGGGGGGGGGGGGGGGGGGGGGGGGGGGGGGGGGGGGGGGGGGGGGGGGGGGGGGGGGGGGGGGGGGGGGGGGGGGGGGGGGGGGGGGGGGGGGGGGGGGGGGGGGGGGGGGGGGGGGGGGGGGGGGGGGGGGGGGGGGGGGGGGGGGGGGGGGGGGGGGGGGGGGGGGGGGGGGGGGGGGGGGGGGGGGGGGGGGGGGGGGGGGGGGGGGGGGGGGGGGGGGGGGGGGGGGGGGGGGGGGGGGGGGGGGGGGGGGGGGGGGGGGGGGGGGGGGGGGGGGGGGGGGGGGGGGGGGGGGGGGGGGGGGGGGGGGGGGGGGGGGGGGGGGGGGGGGGGGGGGGGGGGGGGGGGGGGGGGGGGGGGGGGGGGGGGGGGGGGGGGGGGGGGGGGGGGGGGGGGGGGGGGGGGGGGGGGGGGGGGGGGGGGGGGGGGGGGGGGGGGGGGGGGGGGGGGGGGGGGGGGGGGGGGGGGGGGGGGGGGGGGGGGGGGGGGGGGGGGGGGGGGGGGGGGGGGGGGGGGGGGGGGGGGGGGGGGGGGGGGGGGGGGGGGGGGGGGGGGGGGGGGGGGGGGGGGGGGGGGGGGGGGGGGGGGGGGGGGGGGGGGGGGGGGGGGGGGGGGGGGGGGGGGGGGGGGGGGGGGGGGGGGGGGGGGGGGGGGGGGGGGGGGGGGGGGGGGGGGGGGGGGGGGGGGGGGGGGGGGGGGGGGGGGGGGGGGGGGGGGGGGGGGGGGGGGGGGGGGGGGGGGGGGGGGGGGGGGGGGGGGGGGGGGGGGGGGGGGGGGGGGGGGGGGGGGGGGGGGGGGGGGGGGGGGGGGGGGGGGGGGGGGGGGGGGGGGGGGGGGGGGGGGGGGGGGGGGGGGGGGGGGGGGGGGGGGGGGGGGGGGGGGGGGGGGGGGGGGGGGGGGGGGGGGGGGGGGGGGGGGGGGGGGGGGGGGGGGGGGGGGGGGGGGGGGGGGGGGGGGGGGGGGGGGGGGGGGGGGGGGGGGGGGGGGGGGGGGGGGGGGGGGGGGGGGGGGGGGGGGGGGGGGGGGGGGGGGGGGGGGGGGGGGGGGGGGGGGGGGGGGGGGGGGGGGGGGGGGGGGGGGGGGGGGGGGGGGGGGGGGGGGGGGGGGGGGGGGGGGGGGGGGGGGGGGGGGGGGGGGGGGGGGGGGGGGGGGGGGGGGGGGGGGGGGGGGGGGGGGGGGGGGGGGGGGGGGGGGGGGGGGGGGGGGGGGGGGGGGGGGGGGGGGGGGGGGGGGGGGGGGGGGGGGGGGGGGGGGGGGGGGGGGGGGGGGGGGGGGGGGGGGGGGGGGGGGGGGGGGGGGGGGGGGGGGGGGGGGGGGGGGGGGGGGGGGGGGGGGGGGGGGGGGGGGGGGGGGGGGGGGGGGGGGGGGGGGGGGGGGGGGGGGGGGGGGGGGGGGGGGGGGGGGGGGGGGGGGGGGGGGGGGGGGGGGGGGGGGGGGGGGGGGGGGGGGGGGGGGGGGGGGGGGGGGGGGGGGGGGGGGGGGGGGGGGGGGGGGGGGGGGGGGGGGGGGGGGGGGGGGGGGGGGGGGGGGGGGGGGGGGGGGGGGGGGGGGGGGGGGGGGGGGGGGGGGGGGGGGGGGGGGGGGGGGGGGGGGGGGGGGGGGGGGGGGGGGGGGGGGGGGGGGGGGGGGGGGGGGGGGGGGGGGGGGGGGGGGGGGGGGGGGGGGGGGGGGGGGGGGGGGGGGGGGGGGGGGGGGGGGGGGGGGGGGGGGGGGGGGGGGGGGGGGGGGGGGGGGGGGGGGGGGGGGGGGGGGGGGGGGGGGGGGGGGGGGGGGGGGGGGGGGGGGGGGGGGGGGGGGGGGGGGGGGGGGGGGGGGGGGGGGGGGGGGGGGGGGGGGGGGGGGGGGGGGGGGGGGGGGGGGGGGGGGGGGGGGGGGGGGGGGGGGGGGGGGGGGGGGGGGGGGGGGGGGGGGGGGGGGGGGGGGGGGGGGGGGGGGGGGGGGGGGGGGGGGGGGGGGGGGGGGGGGGGGGGGGGGGGGGGGGGGGGGGGGGGGGGGGGGGGGGGGGGGGGGGGGGGGGGGGGGGGGGGGGGGGGGGGGGGGGGGGGGGGGGGGGGGGGGGGGGGGGGGGGGGGGGGGGGGGGGGGGGGGGGGGGGGGGGGGGGGGGGGGGGGGGGGGGGGGGGGGGGGGGGGGGGGGGGGGGGGGGGGGGGGGGGGGGGGGGGGGGGGGGGGGGGGGGGGGGGGGGGGGGGGGGGGGGGGGGGGGGGGGGGGGGGGGGGGGGGGGGGGGGGGGGGGGGGGGGGGGGGGGGGGGGGGGGGGGGGGGGGGGGGGGGGGGGGGGGGGGGGGGGGGGGGGGGGGGGGGGGGGGGGGGGGGGGGGGGGGGGGGGGGGGGGGGGGGGGGGGGGGGGGGGGGGGGGGGGGGGGGGGGGGGGGGGGGGGGGGGGGGGGGGGGGGGGGGGGGGGGGGGGGGGGGGGGGGGGGGGGGGGGGGGGGGGGGGGGGGGGGGGGGGGGGGGGGGGGGGGGGGGGGGGGGGGGGGGGGGGGGGGGGGGGGGGGGGGGGGGGGGGGGGGGGGGGGGGGGGGGGGGGGGGGGGGGGGGGGGGGGGGGGGGGGGGGGGGGGGGGGGGGGGGGGGGGGGGGGGGGGGGGGGGGGGGGGGGGGGGGGGGGGGGGGGGGGGGGGGGGGGGGGGGGGGGGGGGGGGGGGGGGGGGGGGGGGGGGGGGGGGGGGGGGGGGGGGGGGGGGGGGGGGGGGGGGGGGGGGGGGGGGGGGGGGGGGGGGGGGGGGGGGGGGGGGGGGGGGGGGGGGGGGGGGGGGGGGGGGGGGGGGGGGGGGGGGGGGGGGGGGGGGGGGGGGGGGGGGGGGGGGGGGGGGGGGGGGGGGGGGGGGGGGGGGGGGGGGGGGGGGGGGGGGGGGGGGGGGGGGGGGGGGGGGGGGGGGGGGGGGGGGGGGGGGGGGGGGGGGGGGGGGGGGGGGGGGGGGGGGGGGGGGGGGGGGGGGGGGGGGGGGGGGGGGGGGGGGGGGGGGGGGGGGGGGGGGGGGGGGGGGGGGGGGGGGGGGGGGGGGGGGGGGGGGGGGGGGGGGGGGGGGGGGGGGGGGGGGGGGGGGGGGGGGGGGGGGGGGGGGGGGGGGGGGGGGGGGGGGGGGGGGGGGGGGGGGGGGGGGGGGGGGGGGGGGGGGGGGGGGGGGGGGGGGGGGGGGGGGGGGGGGGGGGGGGGGGGGGGGGGGGGGGGGGGGGGGGGGGGGGGGGGGGGGGGGGGGGGGGGGGGGGGGGGGGGGGGGGGGGGGGGGGGGGGGGGGGGGGGGGGGGGGGGGGGGGGGGGGGGGGGGGGGGGGGGGGGGGGGGGGGGGGGGGGGGGGGGGGGGGGGGGGGGGGGGGGGGGGGGGGGGGGGGGGGGGGGGGGGGGGGGGGGGGGGGGGGGGGGGGGGGGGGGGGGGGGGGGGGGGGGGGGGGGGGGGGGGGGGGGGGGGGGGGGGGGGGGGGGGGGGGGGGGGGGGGGGGGGGGGGGGGGGGGGGGGGGGGGGGGGGGGGGGGGGGGGGGGGGGGGGGGGGGGGGGGGGGGGGGGGGGGGGGGGGGGGGGGGGGGGGGGGGGGGGGGGGGGGGGGGGGGGGGGGGGGGGGGGGGGGGGGGGGGGGGGGGGGGGGGGGGGGGGGGGGGGGGGGGGGGGGGGGGGGGGGGGGGGGGGGGGGGGGGGGGGGGGGGGGGGGGGGGGGGGGGGGGGGGGGGGGGGGGGGGGGGGGGGGGGGGGGGGGGGGGGGGGGGGGGGGGGGGGGGGGGGGGGGGGGGGGGGGGGGGGGGGGGGGGGGGGGGGGGGGGGGGGGGGGGGGGGGGGGGGGGGGGGGGGGGGGGGGGGGGGGGGGGGGGGGGGGGGGGGGGGGGGGGGGGGGGGGGGGGGGGGGGGGGGGGGGGGGGGGGGGGGGGGGGGGGGGGGGGGGGGGGGGGGGGGGGGGGGGGGGGGGGGGGGGGGGGGGGGGGGGGGGGGGGGGGGGGGGGGGGGGGGGGGGGGGGGGGGGGGGGGGGGGGGGGGGGGGGGGGGGGGGGGGGGGGGGGGGGGGGGGGGGGGGGGGGGGGGGGGGGGGGGGGGGGGGGGGGGGGGGGGGGGGGGGGGGGGGGGGGGGGGGGGGGGGGGGGGGGGGGGGGGGGGGGGGGGGGGGGGGGGGGGGGGGGGGGGGGGGGGGGGGGGGGGGGGGGGGGGGGGGGGGGGGGGGGGGGGGGGGGGGGGGGGGGGGGGGGGGGGGGGGGGGGGGGGGGGGGGGGGGGGGGGGGGGGGGGGGGGGGGGGGGGGGGGGGGGGGGGGGGGGGGGGGGGGGGGGGGGGGGGGGGGGGGGGGGGGGGGGGGGGGGGGGGGGGGGGGGGGGGGGGGGGGGGGGGGGGGGGGGGGGGGGGGGGGGGGGGGGGGGGGGGGGGGGGGGGGGGGGGGGGGGGGGGGGGGGGGGGGGGGGGGGGGGGGGGGGGGGGGGGGGGGGGGGGGGGGGGGGGGGGGGGGGGGGGGGGGGGGGGGGGGGGGGGGGGGGGGGGGGGGGGGGGGGGGGGGGGGGGGGGGGGGGGGGGGGGGGGGGGGGGGGGGGGGGGGGGGGGGGGGGGGGGGGGGGGGGGGGGGGGGGGGGGGGGGGGGGGGGGGGGGGGGGGGGGGGGGGGGGGGGGGGGGGGGGGGGGGGGGGGGGGGGGGGGGGGGGGGGGGGGGGGGGGGGGGGGGGGGGGGGGGGGGGGGGGGGGGGGGGGGGGGGGGGGGGGGGGGGGGGGGGGGGGGGGGGGGGGGGGGGGGGGGGGGGGGGGGGGGGGGGGGGGGGGGGGGGGGGGGGGGGGGGGGGGGGGGGGGGGGGGGGGGGGGGGGGGGGGGGGGGGGGGGGGGGGGGGGGGGGGGGGGGGGGGGGGGGGGGGGGGGGGGGGGGGGGGGGGGGGGGGGGGGGGGGGGGGGGGGGGGGGGGGGGGGGGGGGGGGGGGGGGGGGGGGGGGGGGGGGGGGGGGGGGGGGGGGGGGGGGGGGGGGGGGGGGGGGGGGGGGGGGGGGGGGGGGGGGGGGGGGGGGGGGGGGGGGGGGGGGGGGGGGGGGGGGGGGGGGGGGGGGGGGGGGGGGGGGGGGGGGGGGGGGGGGGGGGGGGGGGGGGGGGGGGGGGGGGGGGGGGGGGGGGGGGGGGGGGGGGGGGGGGGGGGGGGGGGGGGGGGGGGCTGGAGGTTTTGAGGGAATTTGGACCAATATACTTCATAGTTGCTTTGCAACAGCACAATTGGTCCAGAATCAAGATCATGATGGTGCACTCAAATTAAGAAGTCACTTGAGCTGAAATTTGGCAAGGCAGGGTTATTTGGACATATGAAGATGCTGTAAAAATTTCATACCAAATGGACATGCCAAGATGGTACTTCCTTCACAGCTATCCTCTCTGTCCAGAAACTTGGGAAAATTCTAGAGGAATATTGGCTCCATGAATTGATCCCAAAATTGATGGAGAGAGGTTTTATGGTCATGAGAATGCTCTGGCAAATTTTCAGCAATTATGGAGCAATATAAAATATAGTTGCTTCACAATGTGAAAATCTGACCAGAAGCTAGGATTTGAGGCTGTGCTCACATGGGTGATTGGATAGGGTTGAAACTTGGTGGAGAGTCATGGATTGAGCATACGAAGATGCTTGCAAAATTTCAACTCATTTGGATACTTCTAGCTAGCACTTGCTTCACAAAGCCTCCAGTTGACCAGAAACGTTGAAAATTAGCCAGGGAAGATTTAATATCTAAATAAAGTTGAATTTTGGCATGTGGTAATGATATGGGTAAGAAGGAATACACAAAAAGTTTGAGACCAAGAAAGAAAATATAACTGGCACTTCCTTCACAAAGTGCCATTTAGGGCTGAATAGGAAAAGAATTATTTGTG
>JAAAWM010010012.1:0-32575 GCA_036873465.1 Thinopyrum obtusiflorum
ACAAAAGTGATGATATGTTGGGTGAAGAAATGGATCGCACTAAAACCTTGACTAAAAATCTTCAGAGACTTCAGTCTAGGTTTGACAACCTTCAAGGTCATCACAACACTCTCTTATCTGATCATGAGAAGCTTTCTTATGAATTTCTTAAAAGAAAGCAAGATCTTGAAAAGCTAAGAGTGAGTTATGAAGATCTTCAGAAGGAGCGTGATTCATTACTTGCTTAACAAATCAGCGCTGCTCAGGAAGAATTTGTTCCTCCATGTTTGAAATGCATTGAACGTGAATCTGCTAATTCTTCACCTGAATGTTCAAATGCTTCTAATGCTACACATTCTTCAACTATATCTATTATCACTAATTCCTCATCTGAGGACATTGCTAGTATCACTGATGATGCAGGGCTGAAGGAATTGTACATGACAGGCATGTACAAAAGCCTCAAAGGGCATCAGACTCTTTGTGATGTGCTTATAAAGCAGATCCTCAACAGGAACCCTAGGAAAGAGGGTATTGCCTTTGAGAGGAAACTCAATGTTGATGGTACATATTGGAATCCTGAGCAGTACCCCAAAACCTCATGGGTTGCTGCAAAGGGACCTCCAGTAGATCCATCTAATCTATCTGGCTTTACATGTGATTCTCCTTATTCTGCTGATGAGTCATTTGACTCCAACTATAAACTGTTCAAAAATCAGAATGGTGAAGTATTTGCTAGATATGTTGGCACTAACTGCAGGAACGGTTCCCCTATGAAGAAAATCTGGGTTCCCAAAAAGTGCCTTGAAAGTCTTCAGGTGAATGTCCTCATGACACCACCTGTGAAGAATAGGAACCCCAGATCAAATTTTTCATATGGACCAAATTCTTCATATGGACCAAATTCCTCACGTGGATCAAATTCCTCAAAAGGATCAAAGTTCTCATATGAATATCATCATGCTAACACCTCTGTCTCGCAGGGAAGAGCTAAGGGCTATGAATATGAGCATTATTCTTCTAATCATTATGTTCATAAGTCCTCGAAGAATTTCTCTGCTTATTCATATGCTTATCCTAACTCCTCCTATGTGAAACGAAATGGATTGGCTTCCATGCCACCTTTCTCATATGGAGCTCGCAGAGTGATGAACTCTTTGCCACCCCTTCAGATATGGGTGGTGAAGAAAAAGAACTAATTTCTTCTGCAGGGTCAGGTCTCCAGACGTGCTTAAACGTCTGAAGAATTTGCTGGAGGCCTAAAAATGCCTGAAAGGACGCAGGCTAATCATGAAGAAATGAACCCTCATTTCTCACGTCCTCATTCTGTTTTATCTGTTCTATTGGTTGATGAAATTGATCTGATGAATTGATGTCATATTCTTCACTGATGAAGTATATGAGTTCGTAAGTTGCACTAATTCATCTGCAGGATGATCAACCCAAAGCCAATGAGTGGGTCCTCGATAGTGGATGTACAAATCACATGACTGGTGACAAGAATCTATTGATGGATGCTCCCTTATCTCCATCGCATCTGAAGCATATCATCTTCACTGACAAAGGCAAAAGTCAGGTATTGGGTCTAGGTAAGGTTGCGATCTCAAAGGATCGACACATGGACAAAGTCATACTTGTCGAGTCCTTAGGATACAACCTCATGTCTGTCTCAATGCTTTGTGATCTTGATATGGTTCTTGTCTTTGGCAAGTATCGTTGTGTTGTGATCATGGAAGCTGACCATTCCAAAGTCTTCGAAGGCTTTAGGAGAGGAGATCTGTATATTGTTCATTTCTCTACAGGACCACAACCAGCCGTATGCCTACTTGCAAAAGCTTCAGAAGGCTGGCTATGGCATCGACGACTTGGTCATGCAGGCATGAGGAATTTGCACATGCTTGCGAAGAAGAAGCATGTCATTGGCATCGAGAATGTCAAATTCCTCAAGGATCACTTATGCGGAGCCTGTGAAGCTGGAAAGATGACCAAGGCCAAACATCCAGCGAAGACAATCATGACTACCACTCGACCATTTGAATTGCTTCATATGGATCTCTTTGGTCCTAACCATTATTCTGCAGTTACAAATGATGCATCTCTATATGGCTTTGTTATTGTTGATGATTACTCTCGTTACACATGGGTACATATTGTCACTTACAAACATGAGGTGCAGGAAGTCTTCAAACGATTTTCCTCGAGGGCTTCATCCAACTTTGGTGTGAAGATCAAGCACATCAGAAGTGATAATGGAACTGAGTTCAAGAATTCTGGTCTTGATGACTATCTTGATGAACTTGGTATTACTCATGAGTTATCTGCTCCTTATACTCCTCAACAGAATGGCGTCGTGGAGCGCAAGAACAGGACTCTTGTTGAGATGTCTCGCACTATGCTTGATGAGTACAAGACGCCTCGTCGTTTCTGGATTGAGGCAATTGATACTGCTTGCCACATCATCAACAGGGTATATCTTCACAAATTCTTCAAGAAGACCGCTTATGAACTCCTCACTGACAAGAAACCCAATGTGAGTTATTTCAAAGTCTTCAGTGCTAAATGTTGGATTAGAGATCCTCATCACAACTCTAAATTTGCACCGAAAGCACGTGAAGGTTTTATGCTTGGTTACGGAAAGGACTCGCACACCTACAGAGTCTTCAACAACGTTCACCACAAAGTTGTTGAAACTGTAGATGTGCGGTTCGATGAAACTAATGGCTCGCAAAGAGAGCACCTACCTTCTGTGATAGATGAACTAGCACCTGAGGAAATTATCAAGTTCAAGGCTACTGAGGATGTCATTCTGACCAAAGAATCTGCTGAAGAATTCATTCCAAAACGTGAAGAACGTCGAGCTAATGCACCTGAAGGAAATGGTGCTGAAGAAAATGGTGCTGAAGAAAATGGTGCTGAAGAAAATGCTGATCAAATTCCTCGACGACAACCAGCTCATCCTCGCGTTGCAAACGAAGTGCAAATTGAGAGAATCATCGATGACATTGAAGCACCAGGTCCTCTCACATGCTCAAAAGCTTCACATTTATCTAACTTTTGTGGGCACTTTGCTTTCGTGTCTATCACAGAGCCCACTAAGGTAGATGAAGCATTTCTGGAGCCTGAGTGGATTCAAGCCATGCAAGAAGAATTACATCAGTTCGAGCTCAACAACGTCTGGGAGCTGGTCAAACGTCCAGATCCTCGCAAGCACAATATCATTGGCACAAAGTGGAGGGGGGGGGGGGGGGGGGGGGGGGGGGGGGGGGGGGGGGGGGGGGGGGGGGGGGGGGGGGGGGGGGGGGGGGGGGGGGGGGGGGGGGGGGGGGGGGGGGGGGGGGGGGGGGGGGGGGGGGGGGGGGGGGGGGGGGGGGGGGGGGGGGGGGGGGGGGGGGGGGGGGGGGGGGGGGGGGGGGGGGGGGGGGGGGGGGGGGGGGGGGGGGGGGGGGGGGGGGGGGGGGGGGGGGGGGGGGGGGGGGGGGGGGGGGGGGGGGGGGGGGGGGGGGGGGGGGGGGGGGGGGGGGGGGGGGGGGGGGGGGGGGGGGGGGGGGGGGGGGGGGGGGGGGGGGGGGGGGGGGGGGGGGGGGGGGGGGGGGGGGGGGGGGGGGGGGGGGGGGGGGGGGGGGGGGGGGGGGGGGGGGGGGGGGGGGGGGGGGGGGGGGGGGGGGGGGGGGGGGGGGGGGGGGGGGGGGGGGGGGGGGGGGGGGGGGGGGGGGGGGGGGGGGGGGGGGGGGGGGGGGGGGGGGGGGGGGGGGGGGGGGGGGGGGGGGGGGGGGGGGGGGGGGGGGGGGGGGGGGGGGGGGGGGGGGGGGGGGGGGGGGGGGGGGGGGGGGGGGGGGGGGGGGGGGGGGGGGGGGGGGGGGGGGGGGGGGGGGGGGGGGGGGGGGGGGGGGGGGGGGGGGGGGGGGGGGGGGGGGGGGGGGGGGGGGGGGGGGGGGGGGGGGGGGGGGGGGGGGGGGGGGGGGGGGGGGGGGGGGGGGGGGGGGGGGGGGGGGGGGGGGGGGGGGGGGGGGGGGGGGGGGGGGGGGGGGGGGGGGGGGGGGGGGGGGGGGGGGGGGGGGGGGGGGGGGGGGGGGGGGGGGGGGGGGGGGGGGGGGGGGGGGGGGGGGGGGGGGGGGGGGGGGGGGGGGGGGGGGGGGGGGGGGGGGGGGGGGGGGGGGGGGGGGGGGGGGGGGGGGGGGGGGGGGGGGGGGGGGGGGGGGGGGGGGGGGGGGGGGGGGGGGGGGGGGGGGGGGGGGGGGGGGGGGGGGGGGGGGGGGGGGGGGGGGGGGGGGGGGGGGGGGGGGGGGGGGGGGGGGGGGGGGGGGGGGGGGGGGGGGGGGGGGGGGGGGGGGGGGGGGGGGGGGGGGGGGGGGGGGGGGGGGGGGGGGGGGGGGGGGGGGGGGGGGGGGGGGGGGGGGGGGGGGGGGGGGGGGGGGGGGGGGGGGGGGGGGGGGGGGGGGGGGGGGGGGGGGGGGGGGGGGGGGGGGGGGGGGGGGGGGGGGGGGGGGGGGGGGGGGGGGGGGGGGGGGGGGGGGGGGGGGGGGGGGGGGGGGGGGGGGGGGGGGGGGGGGGGGGGGGGGGGGGGGGGGGGGGGGGGGGGGGGGGGGGGGGGGGGGGGGGGGGGGGGGGGGGGGGGGGGGGGGGGGGGGGGGGGGGGGGGGGGGGGGGGGGGGGGGGGGGGGGGGGGGGGGGGGGGGGGGGGGGGGGGGGGGGGGGGGGGGGGGGGGGGGGGGGGGGGGGGGGGGGGGGGGGGGGGGGGGGGGGGGGGGGGGGGGGGGGGGGGGGGGGGGGGGGGGGGGGGGGGGGGGGGGGGGGGGGGGGGGGGGGGGGGGGGGGGGGGGGGGGGGGGGGGGGGGGGGGGGGGGGGGGGGGGGGGGGGGGGGGGGGGGGGGGGGGGGGGGGGGGGGGGGGGGGGGGGGGGGGGGGGGGGGGGGGGGGGGGGGGGGGGGGGGGGGGGGGGGGGGGGGGGGGGGGGGGGGGGGGGGGGGGGGGGGGGGGGGGGGGGGGGGGGGGGGGGGGGGGGGGGGGGGGGGGGGGGGGGGGGGGGGGGGGGGGGGGGGGGGGGGGGGGGGGGGGGGGGGGGGGGGGGGGGGGGGGGGGGGGGGGGGGGGGGGGGGGGGGGGGGGGGGGGGGGGGGGGGGGGGGGGGGGGGGGGGGGGGGGGGGGGGGGGGGGGGGGGGGGGGGGGGGGGGGGGGGGGGGGGGGGGGGGGGGGGGGGGGGGGGGGGGGGGGGGGGGGGGGGGGGGGGGGGGGGGGGGGGGGGGGGGGGGGGGGGGGGGGGGGGGGGGGGGGGGGGGGGGGGGGGGGGGGGGGGGGGGGGGGGGGGGGGGGGGGGGGGGGGGGGGGGGGGGGGGGGGGGGGGGGGGGGGGGGGGGGGGGGGGGGGGGGGGGGGGGGGGGGGGGGGGGGGGGGGGGGGGGGGGGGGGGGGGGGGGGGGGGGGGGGGGGGGGGGGGGGGGGGGGGGGGGGGGGGGGGGGGGGGGGGGGGGGGGGGGGGGGGGGGGGGGGGGGGGGGGGGGGGGGGGGGGGGGGGGGGGGGGGGGGGGGGGGGGGGGGGGGGGGGGGGGGGGGGGGGGGGGGGGGGGGGGGGGGGGGGGGGGGGGGGGGGGGGGGGGGGGGGGGGGGGGGGGGGGGGGGGGGGGGGGGGGGGGGGGGGGGGGGGGGGGGGGGGGGGGGGGGGGGGGGGGGGGGGGGGGGGGGGGGGGGGGGGGGGGGGGGGGGGGGGGGGGGGGGGGGGGGGGGGGGGGGGGGGGGGGGGGGGGGGGGGGGGGGGGGGGGGGGGGGGGGGGGGGGGGGGGGGGGGGGGGGGGGGGGGGGGGGGGGGGGGGGGGGGGGGGGGGGGGGGGGGGGGGGGGGGGGGGGGGGGGGGGGGGGGGGGGGGGGGGGGGGGGGGGGGGGGGGGGGGGGGGGGGGGGGGGGGGGGGGGGGGGGGGGGGGGGGGGGGGGGGGGGGGGGGGGGGGGGGGGGGGGGGGGGGGGGGGGGGGGGGGGGGGGGGGGGGGGGGGGGGGGGGGGGGGGGGGGGGGGGGGGGGGGGGGGGGGGGGGGGGGGGGGGGGGGGGGGGGGGGGGGGGGGGGGGGGGGGGGGGGGGGGGGGGGGGGGGGGGGGGGGGGGGGGGGGGGGGGGGGGGGGGGGGGGGGGGGGGGGGGGGGGGGGGGGGGGGGGGGGGGGGGGGGGGGGGGGGGGGGGGGGGGGGGGGGGGGGGGGGGGGGGGGGGGGGGGGGGGGGGGGGGGGGGGGGGGGGGGGGGGGGGGGGGGGGGGGGGGGGGGGGGGGGGGGGGGGGGGGGGGGGGGGGGGGGGGGGGGGGGGGGGGGGGGGGGGGGGGGGGGGGGGGGGGGGGGGGGGGGGGGGGGGGGGGGGGGGGGGGGGGGGGGGGGGGGGGGGGGGGGGGGGGGGGGGGGGGGGGGGGGGGGGGGGGGGGGGGGGGGGGGGGGGGGGGGGGGGGGGGGGGGGGGGGGGGGGGGGGGGGGGGGGGGGGGGGGGGGGGGGGGGGGGGGGGGGGGGGGGGGGGGGGGGGGGGGGGGGGGGGGGGGGGGGGGGGGGGGGGGGGGGGGGGGGGGGGGGGGGGGGGGGGGGGGGGGGGGGGGGGGGGGGGGGGGGGGGGGGGGGGGGGGGGGGGGGGGGGGGGGGGGGGGGGGGGGGGGGGGGGGGGGGGGGGGGGGGGGGGGGGGGGGGGGGGGGGGGGGGGGGGGGGGGGGGGGGGGGGGGGGGGGGGGGGGGGGGGGGGGGGGGGGGGGGGGGGGGGGGGGGGGGGGGGGGGGGGGGGGGGGGGGGGGGGGGGGGGGGGGGGGGGGGGGGGGGGGGGGGGGGGGGGGGGGGGGGGGGGGGGGGGGGGGGGGGGGGGGGGGGGGGGGGGGGGGGGGGGGGGGGGGGGGGGGGGGGGGGGGGGGGGGGGGGGGGGGGGGGGGGGGGGGGGGGGGGGGGGGGGGGGGGGGGGGGGGGGGGGGGGGGGGGGGGGGGGGGGGGGGGGGGGGGGGGGGGGGGGGGGGGGGGGGGGGGGGGGGGGGGGGGGGGGGGGGGGGGGGGGGGGGGGGGGGGGGGGGGGGGGGGGGGGGGGGGGGGGGGGGGGGGGGGGGGGGGGGGGGGGGGGGGGGGGGGGGGGGGGGGGGGGGGGGGGGGGGGGGGGGGGGGGGGGGGGGGGGGGGGGGGGGGGGGGGGGGGGGGGGGGGGGGGGGGGGGGGGGGGGGGGGGGGGGGGGGGGGGGGGGGGGGGGGGGGGGGGGGGGGGGGGGGGGGGGGGGGGGGGGGGGGGGGGGGGGGGGGGGGGGGGGGGGGGGGGGGGGGGGGGGGGGGGGGGGGGGGGGGGGGGGGGGGGGGGGGGGGGGGGGGGGGGGGGGGGGGGGGGGGGGGGGGGGGGGGGGGGGGGGGGGGGGGGGGGGGGGGGGGGGGGGGGGGGGGGGGGGGGGGGGGGGGGGGGGGGGGGGGGGGGGGGGGGGGGGGGGGGGGGGGGGGGGGGGGGGGGGGGGGGGGGGGGGGGGGGGGGGGGGGGGGGGGGGGGGGGGGGGGGGGGGGGGGGGGGGGGGGGGGGGGGGGGGGGGGGGGGGGGGGGGGGGGGGGGGGGGGGGGGGGGGGGGGGGGGGGGGGGGGGGGGGGGGGGGGGGGGGGGGGGGGGGGGGGGGGGGGGGGGGGGGGGGGGGGGGGGGGGGGGGGGGGGGGGGGGGGGGGGGGGGGGGGGGGGGGGGGGGGGGGGGGGGGGGGGGGGGGGGGGGGGGGGGGGGGGGGGGGGGGGGGGGGGGGGGGGGGGGGGGGGGGGGGGGGGGGGGGGGGGGGGGGGGGGGGGGGGGGGGGGGGGGGGGGGGGGGGGGGGGGGGGGGGGGGGGGGGGGGGGGGGGGGGGGGGGGGGGGGGGGGGGGGGGGGGGGGGGGGGGGGGGGGGGGGGGGGGGGGGGGGGGGGGGGGGGGGGGGGGGGGGGGGGGGGGGGGGGGGGGGGGGGGGGGGGGGGGGGGGGGGGGGGGGGGGGGGGGGGGGGGGGGGGGGGGGGGGGGGGGGGGGGGGGGGGGGGGGGGGGGGGGGGGGGGGGGGGGGGGGGGGGGGGGGGGGGGGGGGGGGGGGGGGGGGGGGGGGGGGGGGGGGGGGGGGGGGGGGGGGGGGGGGGGGGGGGGGGGGGGGGGGGGGGGGGGGGGGGGGGGGGGGGGGGGGGGGGGGGGGGGGGGGGGGGGGGGGGGGGGGGGGGGGGGGGGGGGGGGGGGGGGGGGGGGGGGGGGGGGGGGGTCTGATGAAGCTCATGAAGAAATTCCAGCCACTAGTGCTGAAGAAAATGAAAATGAAGAATTGAAGACCCAGGCTGCCACTGAAGAGGAACCAGAAATTCCTCAGCCTGAAGAACCTGAGATTGCGATTCCTGAGGTTGTAATGCAACTGACTGACACTCCTCTGCCCAAGCCAAAGGATCCATTCTCAAGGAAGCAAAAATTCAAGGCTAATGATTTCTTCGGCGAGCACGTATTCTTCACTGATTACAACCCCTATGACTCTGCTCGCATTAGGAAGAGGCGTTTCTGGACTGCCAGCCGGGGGGGGGGGGGGGGGGGGGGGGGGGGGGGGGGGGGGGGGGGGGGGGGGGGGGGGGGGGGGGGGGGGGGGGGGGGGGGGGGTGCTAGTCCTCAGTGTTCTTTACGACGCTGGACTGTTAAATTTCTGCACTGATATATGTGATTGGAATGAAGAGCTCATTCTTCAATTTTATGCAACTCTGCACATCACCGGAGACTCTGAAGATGTGAATTCATGGGTGCTGGACTGGATGTCTGAAAATACTCACTACAAGGCACCAGCTACTGAATTGCTTCGTGCTTTGCCTCTCAGTCCTCCCCTTGAAGCTGCTCGTTGCGTCTACAGTGAACCTGAGCTTACAGATCACTATATGCAAGTGCTGATGAAGCCATTGAAGCCAGGTCAGGCCCCAAGAACTAAATTCCTTGTGAAGGAATTGTTATATGTGCCTCGGACTGTCTATCGCATTCTGACGAAGACATTGAGTCCTATCAAGGGCCACGACGGGGGGGGGGGGGGGGGGGGGGGGGGGGGGGGGGGGGGGGGGGGGGGGGGGGGGGGGGGGGGGGGGGGGGGGGGGGGGGGGGGGGGGGGGGGCCTTGAGGAATTGGCTTTGAAGCATTTACGACAGAATCATGAGTGGCAGAGTCATCATTGGTGGAGTAGGATGCAGCTTTGCGAAACTGTCCATCCAATGGACGAATGCCTTCATCAATGACAGTAGCCTTGCCCTTTTCATCAGATGAGGAAGTAGGTCATTTGAAGACATCAATTGGGGGCAAGTAGCTTTGTTGATTTAGCATATCAGCCTTGTAGTTGATTGAAGACCTTGATCTGATGAATCGCATGATCCAGGGAGCATAAGGCTTCAATTCGAATGGGGAGAGTGCAACATTTGCCATGGTCCTGATGAAGAAATCATGGAAGTTGATAGGCACTCCATGGATGATGTTGAATAGCAGATTCTTCATCATGCCAACGACTTCTTCTTCATTTGAGTCGTGACCCTTGATTGGACTGAGGGTCTTGGTCAATATTCTGTAGACCGTCCTTGGCACATAGAGCAATTCCTTGACAAGGAATTTGGTCCTTGGAGCTTGGCCTGGCTTCAAAGGCTTCATCAGTACTTGCATGAAGTGATCCGATAGTTCAGGTTCATCATACATCAGCCTTGCACCTTCAATGGGAGGACTGACTGGGACGGCATGAAGCAATTCAGAGGCCGATGCTTTGTAATGAGTGTTTTCAGTCATCCAGTCCAGCACCCATGAATTCACATCTTCAGAGTCTCCGGTGATGTGCAGTGTTGCATAAAATTGAAGAATGAGTTCTTCATTCCAATCACAGATGTCAGTGCAGAAATTTAACAGTCCAACATCGTGAAGAACACTGAGGACTGGTGTGAAGCACGGCAGAGATTCCATATCCACGTGAGGAATGTGCTCATGATCAAAGACTTTGTCTTTGTTAAACAGCACTGAGGAATAGAAATTTGCCTGACTGGCAGTCCAGAAACACCTCTTCCTAATGCGAGCAGAGTCATAGGGGTTGTAATCTGTGAAGAATACGTGCTCACCGAAGAAATCATTAGTCTTGAATTTTTGCTTCCTTGAGAATGGATCCTTTGGCTTGAGTTGAGAAGTGTCAGTCAGTTGCATCACAACCTCAGGAATCGCAATCTCAGGTTCTTCAGGCTGAGGAATTTCAGGTTCTTCTTCAGTGGTAGTCGGCGTCTTCAATGATTCAGCAGCAGCAGTTTCTTCAGCACTAGTGTCTGGAATTTCTTCACGAACAGACGAAGTGGGGTGAGTTTCTTCAGAGCCCAATGGAACAGTATGTGCTGGGGACTGAGGAATTTGTTGAAGTGGCGTGAACAGAGGAGAGTTGGGATGCTGACTTTCCCAAAAATCATCATTCATCAATGGAGTAGTACTCCCAATGTCCACGTCAGAATTTTGTTCATCCAATTCCTCAATGCCGGCCTCTTCAGCAGTGAACTGAGGCATGGGCAAGGAGACAATTGGAGTTGAAGGGAATGCGTCCGCTTCAATTTCTTCATCCATCTGCTCTGAGGAAGCAGCAGAGGGAATGTCTTCATCAGATTCACTTGGAATCACATAATCTTCATCAAAAGGAACAAGGTCCTTTGATGGCATGGTTGAGATAGGAACAACATCAATCGGATTTTCAAACGAGCTGATCAAAGGCTTCATCTTCTTCGGGGCTGAAGAATCTGATGAAGTTGATGCCTTCCTTTTCTTCACAGCTGCACGCTCTGCAGCCTTAGTCTTCTTCACATCTGATGCAGATGGAAGGATTGGAGTTGGAGTAGGCACAGGAGGAGCAGAGGAATTTGGTTGAATTACTTCAGGCACAACTGATGCAGTTGCCCTGACTTCTTCATTTTCTTCAGGCACAGCCATTGAAGCTTCAGCTGTCCTGACATTTTCTTCAGGCACACCACTAGTGGATGCCCTGGCATTTTCTTCAGCGGCTGGAATGCAGACATCAGCCCTGGTACTCTCATTTTCTTCAGCAGCCTGAATGTCATCAGCGGTGCTGGCATTTTCTTCAGTCGGCTGAGCAGATGCTTCGGCTTGAGGAATTTCTGGTTGCGATGGAGCTGCAACCTTTGAAGTGAATTTTTCAGTCAGTTTTACAAACCTGACTTTGGCTCCCTGCCAATCAACATAGTAAGCATTGAAGTCATCGTTGAGTCCTTTGATTTCAGCCTGGATCTTCACAAGTTCATCAGTTGTCATAGAGACAACGTTGTTCTTCAGGTAGCGCTCCTTCCTGTACTGAGCTTTCTTCAGCTGCCTGGCCTTCTCAAATTTCCATTTCTCTTCTTCAACGAAGGCAGTCAAAACTTGACTTTGACCAGGAGTGAGGTTCATCTCAGGCAAAGGTGTGTTGGGATCCTTGTGCCAGAGATCGATGAAGTCTAGGATCAACTTCGGATCCAAAAGCAGTGGCACATTGCTTCCTTTGGCTCTAGCGGCCTTGACTTGTCTGTCTCTGATGATTTCGGCTAGTTCATCATCATCAGCCTCATCATCATCAGAGGACACTTGGAAAGCGACCTGTTTCTTGTGAGGACTTGGTCGAGGACCTCGTCCAGCAGTAGCCTTTTTCTTCAGCAGAGAGGGGCCTGTTGACGAATTTGGTGCAGCTGAGGAACTGGCAGAAGCTCCTGAGGCAATAGAGATGCCTGCTGTCCTTTAGCACGTGGCGAGATGCACAGGTGCTGAGGATTTGGTCGGAGCAGCTGAGGACTTTGGTGGAGGAGCTGAGGACTTTGGAGGAGCAGGAGCAGCTTGAGGAGTTGGCCGTGAGGGCTTTGAAGAATCTGGCCGTGAGGGCATTTCTGAGGAGCTTGGCTTATGAGCAGGCTTCTTTGACATGGCCTTCTTTGGCTTGATAGCAGAGGCCTCAGCAGCAGCAGCAGCAGAGTCTTCATTAAATTTCCTCACTGCTTCTCTTGCTTGTCTGGCCAATTTGGCCTGGCACTTGGCCCATTCATCAGGATAATCCTCACCACGCTTGAGGCTGGTAGGATCAGCTTCTTGGCCAGGTGCCAACGGAGGTCTTGGGCATGGAGGATTTAGAGCGAATTTCTTCATATATTTGGGAGTTACATATCTGTACTCCCTCCATTCCCGTGCCCATCTCCTCTCTATCCTTTGTATGCGCACCTTGCGCTGATTTTTGTCCTCCTTACCAAACTTAGCCTCATCAGGAGTGCAATAGTCCTTGTATATATCATCAGGGATCTCAAAAGCAGCATTGACCTCAGGCCTCTTTCCTCCTTTCTGTGGCTTCTTTCCATCAGCCATTTTCTTCAGATGAGGAATTTGAACAATGGAATTCTCTGAAGAAGTATGCAACTTTTCTTCGAGGAACGCTGCAAATGAGTTAAGTTGATGAGAACCTAGTGATTCAGCAGCGGACATGAGTACCAGTGAACAGAATATAGTTGCGAGGAATTTGGAGAGGTCATATGCGTTCTCAGAAGGTTTTTCAAAAAGAACAAGTTTGAGGAATTTGACCAGATGAGTCTTGAAGAATTTCACTAAGCGTTCTTTGTCTTAGGTTCCAGAGTTGTATGGATCGAAGATCCACACAATTGAGGAATCTTGAAGAAAAAATGTTGCTTAGAGAAACAAATCAAGAACAGATGACATGTGAGGTGTTTAATGTGTGAAGAATTTGAAGAATAAACACCTTTGAAGATTTTGTAGAAATCATTTGAATCAAAGAGGGCAATAAAATTAACTTTTAATTACCCTGGACGAAGAACACGACGAACTAAGAGGTGTAGATGTGAAGTTCGTCAGTTCAGATCTTCCAAGCCCTAACTTGGCAGAGGAAGACATCTACGGCGGCGGCGGAGTGAAGAAATCCGCAGCCGGCGCGAGTACGACGGCGACGAGGTCGAGGAAGTGAAGCTCTTCCTCACCGGCGACGATGAAGTAGCAGCGGCGCTAGGGTTTGAGAAGCTTGAGCGGGAGTGAGGTCGAGCGGAGTAAAAGTGAAGTGAGGAAGGGGAGGGGTATTTATAGCCACGGTGAAAAATGGTTCGCCTGAAGAAATTTGACGAACGTGCCCCTGACCCTTCTCATTCGCTTGACATGTGTCACCCACGTACTGAGAGGTGGCGATCGTGTGAGATCGTGGGTGAATAGATAAGTGTTTTCACGGGATTCGAAACAGTTTGAGCGGCAAAACCGAAAATTTTGGATAAGATAAGTTAAAAGTTCCGTTCGCAAATTCTTCAGCTGACAAGGACACAGTGAAGATTTTGAACGAGTTTCAAATAGAACGCACATGAAGAATTTGTGAATAGATTGGGTTGAGTATAGCATAGAGGGGGAAGGGTCCGATCACATTCACTTAGCAGAAAAAGCAACTTGAAGAAATAGCAATAAGTGAATGCTGTAGAGGACATAAACTCATATATATATATGGCCAATGAAGAAAAATGACTGAACCAGTGAAGACAATGCAAAGTTGAAGAACATGAACAATTGAGGAATTTCAAAACTGAGGAAAAACTCAAATTGAAAATTTTCAACTTTTGTGGTGGCGTGACCCACCGTATAAGAATGATGATTTCAGACACCGCGTACAATTGTCGTAGGGTTCCGAGAATCAAATTCTTCGTTAATTTTTTCACACTTAGAGTGTTATTCTTCATTGATTGAAGAAAAACGTTTCTTCATGTGTTGCACATCTAAGTCATCAATTTTGCGTAAGTGTTAGGATGAGTGTCCTTTTCAAAGAACATTTAAAGATTCTAAGATATTTAGCTCACACCGCAACTTGCTAAATCTCTTCTCATCCAAGGGCTTAGTGAAGATATTGGCTAGCTGTTCTTCAGTCTCCACATGCTCAATAGAAATGTCGCCCTTCAACACATGATCACGAAGAAAGTGATGACGAATCTGAATGTGCTTTGTCTTCGAGTGCTGAACTGGGTTGTGAGCAATCTTGATGGCACTCTCATTATCACAATAGAGAGGCACATTCTTCACATTGACGCCGTAGTCCTTGAGAGTTTGCTTCATCCATAGCAATTGAGCACAGCAAGAACCAGCAGCAATGTACTCAGCTTCAGCAGTAGAAAGTGATATGCAGTTCTGTTTCTTCGAGGACCAACAGACCAAAGATCGTCCAAGGAAATGACATGTGCTAGATGTTGACTTGCGGTCCACACGATCACCAGCATAGTCAGAGTCTGAATATCCAATGAGATCAAAAGCCGAGCCCTTGGGGTACCATAATCCAAGTGTTGGTGTGTGAGCTAGATATCGAAGAATAAGCTTCACAGCCTTATGGTGTGATTCCTTCAGTGTAGCTTGAAATCGGGCACACATGCAAACACTAAGCATAATATCTGGCCTAGATGCACATAAATACAATAGAGAACCAATCATGGAGCGGTATACCTTTTGATCGAAGTCAATACCATTTTCATCAGTGCATAGATGGCCATTTGTGGGCATAGGGATTTTGACGCCTTTGCAATTTTGCATGCCAAATTTCCTCAGTACATCCTTGAGGTATTTCTCCTGAGATATGAATATGCCATTGCGCTGTTGACGAATTTGAAGACCTAAGAAGAATTTCAACTCTCCCATCATAGACATTTGATATTCTTCACTCATCATATAGGCAAATTCATCACTGTAACGTTGGTCAGTACAGCCAAAGATAATATCATCAACATAAATTTGGCACACAAACAATTCACCATCATAAGATTTAGTGAAAAGAGTTGGGTCAAGTGAACCGGGTTTGAAGCCTTTCTTCATGAGGAATTCCTTCAAAGTATCATACCACGCCCGAGGAGCCTGCTTGAGGCCATAGAGGGCCTTATTGAGTTTGAAGACTTTGTCAGGATTCTTTGGATCTTCAAAACCTGGGGGTTGAGCAACATATACTTTTTCCTCAAGCTTACCATTGAGGAATACAATTTTCACATCCATTTGATATAAAGTGATATCATGATGGTTAGCATAAGCAAGTAATATGCGAATAGCCTCAAGTCTAGCAACAGGTGCAAAAGTTTCATCGAAATCAATTCCTTCAACCTGTGGGTAGCCTTGAGCTACAAGCCGTGCCTTATTCCTCACCACAAGGCCATTTTCATCTTGCTTGTTGCGGTAGATCCACTTTGTGCCAATGATATTGTGCTTGCGAGGATCTGGATGTTTGACTAGTTCCCAAACGTTGTTGAGCTTGAACTGATGTAATTCTTCTTGCATAGCTTGAATCCACTCAGGCTCCAGAAATGCTTCATCTACCTTAGTGGGCTCTGTGATAGAGACAAAAGCAAAGTGCCCACAAAAGTTAGACAAATGTGAAGCTTTTGAGCGTGTGAGAGGACCTGGTGCTTCAATGTCATCGATGATTCTCTCAATTTGCACTTCGTTTGCAATGCGAGGATGAGCTGGTTGTCGTCGAGGAATTTGATCAGCATTTTCTTCAGGACCATTTTCCTCAGCACCATTTTCTTCAGGTGCATCAGCTCGACATTCTTCATTGTCTGGAATGAATTCTTCAGCAGATTCTTTGGTCGGAATGACATCCTCAGTAGCCTTGAACTTGATAGATTCATCAGGTGCTGGTTCATCTATCACAGAAGGTAGGTGCTCTCTTTGCAAGCCATTAGTTTCATCGAACCGCACATCTACAGTTTCAACAACCTTGTGAAGAATGTTGTTGAAGACTCTGTAGGTGTGCGAGTCCTTTCCGTAACCAAGCATAAAACCCTCATGTGCTTTTGGTGCAAATTTAGAGTTGTGATGGGGATCTCTAATCCAGCATTTAGCACCGAAGACTTTGAAATAACTCACATTGGGTTTCTTCTCAGTGAGGAGTTCATAGGCAGTCTTCTTGAAGAATTTGTGAAGATATACTCTGTTGATAATGTGGCACGCAGTATCAATTGCTTCAATCCAGAAATGACGAGGCGTCTTGTACTCATCAAGCATAGTGCGAGCCATCTCAACAAGAGTTCTGTTCTTGCGCTCCACGATGCCATTTTACTGAGGAGTATAAGGAGCAGATAACTCATGAGTAATACCAAGTTCATCAAGATAGTCATCAAGACCATAGTTCTTGAACTCAGTTCCATTGTCACTTCTGATGTGCTTGATCTTCACACCAAAGTTGGTTGAAGCCCTCGAGGAAAATCGTTTGAAGACTTCCTGCACTTCATGTTTGTAAGTAACAATGTGTACCCATGTGTAATGAGAATAATCATCAACAATAACAAAGCCATATAGTGATGCATCATTTGTAACTGGGGGGGGGGGGGGGGGGGGGCATGTGTAACGAGAGTAATCATCAACAATAACAAGCCCATAGAGAGATGCGTCATTTGTGACAGCTGAGTAATGGTTAGGACCAAAGAGGTCCATGTGAAGCAATTCGAATGGTCGAGTAGTGGTCATGATAGTCTTCGCTGGATGCTTAGCCTTGGTCATCTTTCCAGCTTCACAAGCTCCACACAAGTGATCCTTGAGGAATTTGACATTCTCAATGCCAATGACATGCTTCTTCTTTGCAAGCGTGTGCAAATTCCTCATGCCTGCATGACCAAGTCGTCGATGCCATAGCCAACCTTCTGAAGCTTTTGCGAGTAGGCACACGGCCGGTTGCGGTCCTGTAGAGAAATCAACAATATACAAGTCTCCTCTCCTAAAGCCTTCGAAGACTTTGGAATTGTCAGCTTCCATAACCACAACACAACGATACTTGCCAAAGACAACTACCATATCAAGATCACAAAGCATTGAGACAGACATGAGGTTGTATCCTAAGGACTCGACAAGCATGACTTTGTCCATGTGTCGATCCTTTGTGATCGCAACCTTACCTAGACCCAATACCTGACTTTTGCCTTTGTCAGCGAAGATGATATGCTTCAGATGCGATGGTGATAAGGGAGCATCAATCAATAGATTCTTGTCACCAGTCATGTGATTTGTACATCCACTATCGAGGACCCCCCCCCCCCCCCCCCCCCCCCCCCCCCCCCCCCCCCCCCCCCCCCCCCCCCCCCCCCCCCCCCCCCCCCCCCCCCCCCCCCCCCCCCCCCCCCCCCCCCCCCCCCCCCCCCCCCCCCCCCCCCCCCCCCCCCCCCCCCCCCCCCCCCCCCCCCCCCCCCCCCCCCCCCCCCCCCCCCCCCCCCCCCCCCCCCCCCCCCCCCCCCCCCCCCCCCCCCCCCCCCCCCCCCCCCCCCCCCCCCCCCCCCCCCCCCCCCCCCCCCCCCCCCCCCCCCCCCCCCCCCCCCCCCCCCCCCCCCCCCCCCCCCCCCCCCCCCCCCCCCCCCCCCCCCCCCCCCCCCCCCCCCCCCCCCCCCCCCCCCCCCCCCCCCCCCCCCCCCCCCCCCCCCCCCCCCCCCCCCCCCCCCCCCCCCCCCCCCCCCCCCCCCCCCCCCCCCCCCCCCCCCCCCCCCCCCCCCCCCCCCCCCCCCCCCCCCCCCCCCCCCCCCCCCCCCCCCCCCCCCCCCCCCCCCCCCCCCCCCCCCCCCCCCCCCCCCCCCCCCCCCCCCCCCCCCCCCCCCCCCCCCCCCCCCCCCCCCCCCCCCCCCCCCCCCCCCCCCCCCCCCCCCCCCCCCCCCCCCCCCCCCCCCCCCCCCCCCCCCCCCCCCCCCCCCCCCCCCCCCCCCCCCCCCCCCCCCCCCCCCCCCCCCCCCCCCCCCCCCCCCCCCCCCCCCCCCCCCCCCCCCCCCCCCCCCCCCCCCCCCCCCCCCCCCCCCCCCCCCCCCCCCCCCCCCCCCCCCCCCCCCCCCCCCCCCCCCCCCCCCCCCCCCCCCCCCCCCCCCCCCCCCCCCCCCCCCCCCCCCCCCCCCCCCCCCCCCCCCCCCCCCCCCCCCCCCCCCCCCCCCCCCCCCCCCCCCCCCCCCCCCCCCCCCCCCCCCCCCCCCCCCCCCCCCCCCCCCCCCCCCCCCCCCCCCCCCCCCCCCCCCCCCCCCCCCCCCCCCCCCCCCCCCCCCCCCCCCCCCCCCCCCCCCCCCCCCCCCCCCCCCCCCCCCCCCCCCCCCCCCCCCCCCCCCCCCCCCCCCCCCCCCCCCCCCCCCCCCCCCCCCCCCCCCCCCCCCCCCCCCCCCCCCCCCCCCCCCCCCCCCCCCCCCCCCCCCCCCCCCCCCCCCCCCCCCCCCCCCCCCCCCCCCCCCCCCCCCCCCCCCCCCCCCCCCCCCCCCCCCCCCCCCCCCCCCCCCCCCCCCCCCCCCCCCCCCCCCCCCCCCCCCCCCCCCCCCCCCCCCCCCCCCCCCCCCCCCCCCCCCCCCCCCCCCCCCCCCCCCCCCCCCCCCCCCCCCCCCCCCCCCCCCCCCCCCCCCCCCCCCCCCCCCCCCCCCCCCCCCCCCCCCCCCCCCCCCCCCCCCCCCCCCCCCCCCCCCCCCCCCCCCCCCCCCCCCCCCCCCCCCCCCCCCCCCCCCCCCCCCCCCCCCCCCCCCCCCCCCCCCCCCCCCCCCCCCCCCCCCCCCCCCCCCCCCCCCCCCCCCCCCCCCCCCCCCCCCCCCCCCCCCCCCCCCCCCCCCCCCCCCCCCCCCCCCCCCCCCCCCCCCCCCCCCCCCCCCCCCCCCCCCCCCCCCCCCCCCCCCCCCCCCCCCCCCCCCCCCCCCCCCCCCCCCCCCCCCCCCCCCCCCCCCCCCCCCCCCCCCCCCCCCCCCCCCCCCCCCCCCCCCCCCCCCCCCCCCCCCCCCCCCCCCCCCCCCCCCCCCCCCCCCCCCCCCCCCCCCCCCCCCCCCCCCCCCCCCCCCCCCCCCCCCCCCCCCCCCCCCCCCCCCCCCCCCCCCCCCCCCCCCCCCCCCCCCCCCCCCCCCCCCCCCCCCCCCCCCCCCCCCCCCCCCCCCCCCCCCCCCCCCCCCCCCCCCCCCCCCCCCCCCCCCCCCCCCCCCCCCCCCCCCCCCCCCCCCCCCCCCCCCCCCCCCCCCCCCCCCCCCCCCCCCCCCCCCCCCCCCCCCCCCCCCCCCCCCCCCCCCCCCCCCCCCCCCCCCCCCCCCCCCCCCCCCCCCCCCCCCCCCCCCCCCCCCCCCCCCCCCCCCCCCCCCCCCCCCCCCCCCCCCCCCCCCCCCCCCCCCCCCCCCCCCCCCCCCCCCCCCCCCCCCCCCCCCCCCCCCCCCCCCCCCCCCCCCCCCCCCCCCCCCCCCCCCCCCCCCCCCCCCCCCCCCCCCCCCCCCCCCCCCCCCCCCCCCCCCCCCCCCCCCCCCCCCCCCCCCCCCCCCCCCCCCCCCCCCCCCCCCCCCCCCCCCCCCCCCCCCCCCCCCCCCCCCCCCCCCCCCCCCCCCCCCCCCCCCCCCCCCCCCCCCCCCCCCCCCCCCCCCCCCCCCCCCCCCCCCCCCCCCCCCCCCCCCCCCCCCCCCCCCCCCCCCCCCCCCCCCCCCCCCCCCCCCCCCCCCCCCCCCCCCCCCCCCCCCCCCCCCCCCCCCCCCCCCCCCCCCCCCCCCCCCCCCCCCCCCCCCCCCCCCCCCCCCCCCCCCCCCCCCCCCCCCCCCCCCCCCCCCCCCCCCCCCCCCCCCCCCCCCCCCCCCCCCCCCCCCCCCCCCCCCCCCCCCCCCCCCCCCCCCCCCCCCCCCCCCCCCCCCCCCCCCCCCCCCCCCCCCCCCCCCCCCCCCCCCCCCCCCCCCCCCCCCCCCCCCCCCCCCCCCCCCCCCCCCCCCCCCCCCCCCCCCCCCCCCCCCCCCCCCCCCCCCCCCCCCCCCCCCCCCCCCCCCCCCCCCCCCCCCCCCCCCCCCCCCCCCCCCCCCCCCCCCCCCCCCCCCCCCCCCCCCCCCCCCCCCCCCCCCCCCCCCCCCCCCCCCCCCCCCCCCCCCCCCCCCCCCCCCCCCCCCCCCCCCCCCCCCCCCCCCCCCCCCCCCCCCCCCCCCCCCCCCCCCCCCCCCCCCCCCCCCCCCCCCCCCCCCCCCCCCCCCCCCCCCCCCCCCCCCCCCCCCCCCCCCCCCCCCCCCCCCCCCCCCCCCCCCCCCCCCCCCCCCCCCCCCCCCCCCCCCCCCCCCCCCCCCCCCCCCCCCCCCCCCCCCCCCCCCCCCCCCCCCCCCCCCCCCCCCCCCCCCCCCCCCCCCCCCCCCCCCCCCCCCCCCCCCCCCCCCCCCCCCCCCCCCCCCCCCCCCCCCCCCCCCCCCCCCCCCCCCCCCCCCCCCCCCCCCCCCCCCCCCCCCCCCCCCCCCCCCCCCCCCCCCCCCCCCCCCCCCCCCCCCCCCCCCCCCCCCCCCCCCCCCCCCCCCCCCCCCCCCCCCCCCCCCCCCCCCCCCCCCCCCCCCCCCCCCCCCCCCCCCCCCCCCCCCCCCCCCCCCCCCCCCCCCCCCCCCCCCCCCCCCCCCCCCCCCCCCCCCCCCCCCCCCCCCCCCCCCCCCCCCCCCCCCCCCCCCCCCCCCCCCCCCCCCCCCCCCCCCCCCCCCCCCCCCCCCCCCCCCCCCCCCCCCCCCCCCCCCCCCCCCCCCCCCCCCCCCCCCCCCCCCCCCCCCCCCCCCCCCCCCCCCCCCCCCCCCCCCCCCCCCCCCCCCCCCCCCCCCCCCCCCCCCCCCCCCCCCCCCCCCCCCCCCCCCCCCCCCCCCCCCCCCCCCCCCCCCCCCCCCCCCCCCCCCCCCCCCCCCCCCCCCCCCCCCCCCCCCCCCCCCCCCCCCCCCCCCCCCCCCCCCCCCCCCCCCCCCCCCCCCCCCCCCCCCCCCCCCCCCCCCCCCCCCCCCCCCCCCCCCCCCCCCCCCCCCCCCCCCCCCCCCCCCCCCCCCCCCCCCCCCCCCCCCCCCCCCCCCCCCCCCCCCCCCCCCCCCCCCCCCCCCCCCCCCCCCCCCCCCCCCCCCCCCCCCCCCCCCCCCCCCCCCCCCCCCCCCCCCCCCCCCCCCCCCCCCCCCCCCCCCCCCCCCCCCCCCCCCCCCCCCCCCCCCCCCCCCCCCCCCCCCCCCCCCCCCCCCCCCCCCCCCCCCCCCCCCCCCCCCCCCCCCCCCCCCCCCCCCCCCCCCCCCCCCCCCCCCCCCCCCCCCCCCCCCCCCCCCCCCCCCCCCCCCCCCCCCCCCCCCCCCCCCCCCCCCCCCCCCCCCCCCCCCCCCCCCCCCCCCCCCCCCCCCCCCCCCCCCCCCCCCCCCCCCCCCCCCCCCCCCCCCCCCCCCCCCCCCCCCCCCCCCCCCCCCCCCCCCCCCCCCCCCCCCCCCCCCCCCCCCCCCCCCCCCCCCCCCCCCCCCCCCCCCCCCCCCCCCCCCCCCCCCCCCCCCCCCCCCCCCCCCCCCCCCCCCCCCCCCCCCCCCCCCCCCCCCCCCCCCCCCCCCCCCCCCCCCCCCCCCCCCCCCCCCCCCCCCCCCCCCCCCCCCCCCCCCCCCCCCCCCCCCCCCCCCCCCCCCCCCCCCCCCCCCCCCCCCCCCCCCCCCCCCCCCCCCCCCCCCCCCCCCCCCCCCCCCCCCCCCCCCCCCCCCCCCCCCCCCCCCCCCCCCCCCCCCCCCCCCCCCCCCCCCCCCCCCCCCCCCCCCCCCCCCCCCCCCCCCCCCCCCCCCCCCCCCCCCCCCCCCCCCCCCCCCCCCCCCCCCCCCCCCCCCCCCCCCCCCCCCCCCCCCCCCCCCCCCCCCCCCCCCCCCCCCCCCCCCCCCCCCCCCCCCCCCCCCCCCCCCCCCCCCCCCCCCCCCCCCCCCCCCCCCCCCCCCCCCCCCCCCCCCCCCCCCCCCCCCCCCCCCCCCCCCCCCCCCCCCCCCCCCCCCCCCCCCCCCCCCCCCCCCCCCCCCCCCCCCCCCCCCCCCCCCCCCCCCCCCCCCCCCCCCCCCCCCCCCCCCCCCCCCCCCCCCCCCCCCCCCCCCCCCCCCCCCCCCCCCCCCCCCCCCCCCCCCCCCCCCCCCCCCCCCCCCCCCCCCCCCCCCCCCCCCCCCCCCCCCCCCCCCCCCCCCCCCCCCCCCCCCCCCCCCCCCCCCCCCCCCCCCCCCCCCCCCCCCCCCCCCCCCCCCCCCCCCCCCCCCCCCCCCCCCCCCCCCCCCCCCCCCCCCCCCCCCCCCCCCCCCCCCCCCCCCCCCCCCCCCCCCCCCCCCCCCCCCCCCCCCCCCCCCCCCCCCCCCCCCCCCCCCCCCCCCCCCCCCCCCCCCCCCCCCCCCCCCCCCCCCCCCCCCCCCCCCCCCCCCCCCCCCCCCCCCCCCCCCCCCCCCCCCCCCCCCCCCCCCCCCCCCCCCCCCCCCCCCCCCCCCCCCCCCCCCCCCCCCCCCCCCCCCCCCCCCCCCCCCCCCCCCCCCCCCCCCCCCCCCCCCCCCCCCCCCCCCCCCCCCCCCCCCCCCCCCCCCCCCCCCCCCCCCCCCCCCCCCCCCCCCCCCCCCCCCCCCCCCCCCCCCCCCCCCCCCCCCCCCCCCCCCCCCCCCCCCCCCCCCCCCCCCCCCCCCCCCCCCCCCCCCCCCCCCCCCCCCCCCCCCCCCCCCCCCCCCCCCCCCCCCCCCCCCCCCCCCCCCCCCCCCCCCCCCCCCCCCCCCCCCCCCCCCCCCCCCCCCCCCCCCCCCCCCCCCCCCCCCCCCCCCCCCCCCCCCCCCCCCCCCCCCCCCCCCCCCCCCCCCCCCCCCCCCCCCCCCCCCCCCCCCCCCCCCCCCCCCCCCCCCCCCCCCCCCCCCCCCCCCCCCCCCCCCCCCCCCCCCCCCCCCCCCCCCCCCCCCCCCCCCCCCCCCCCCCCCCCCCCCCCCCCCCCCCCCCCCCCCCCCCCCCCCCCCCCCCCCCCCCCCCCCCCCCCCCCCCCCCCCCCCCCCCCCCCCCCCCCCCCCCCCCCCCCCCCCCCCCCCCCCCCCCCCCCCCCCCCCCCCCCCCCCCCCCCCCCCCCCCCCCCCCCCCCCCCCCCCCCCCCCCCCCCCCCCCCCCCCCCCCCCCCCCCCCCCCCCCCCCCCCCCCCCCCCCCCCCCCCCCCCCCCCCCCCCCCCCCCCCCCCCCCCCCCCCCCCCCCCCCCCCCCCCCCCCCCCCCCCCCCCCCCCCCCCCCCCCCCCCCCCCCCCCCCCCCCCCCCCCCCCCCCCCCCCCCCCCCCCCCCCCCCCCCCCCCCCCCCCCCCCCCCCCCCCCCCCCCCCCCCCCCCCCCCCCCCCCCCCCCCCCCCCCCCCCCCCCCCCCCCCCCCCCCCCCCCCCCCCCCCCCCCCCCCCCCCCCCCCCCCCCCCCCCCCCCCCCCCCCCCCCCCCCCCCCCCCCCCCCCCCCCCCCCCCCCCCCCCCCCCCCCCCCCCCCCCCCCCCCCCCCCCCCCCCCCCCCCCCCCCCCCCCCCCCCCCCCCCCCCCCCCCCCCCCCCCCCCCCCCCCCCCCCCCCCCCCCCCCCCCCCCCCCCCCCCCCCCCCCCCCCCCCCCCCCCCCCCCCCCCCCCCCCCCCCCCCCCCCCCCCCGGACCAATAAGGTTTGTGTGTTGGATGCGTGCGACAGAATTGAAGATTGTCGGAGAGAGAGAGAGAGAGAGAGAGAGAGAGCAGGAGTCCGGGAGTGGGGGAGGTCATGTTTTATGCATCAAAGACTGATATAAACCATGTTTCGATATAAACTTGCATTCAAATATTTAAATTGGAGAACATGTTGTCTGCAATCCACACATGAACGGATATATGCGTATATCAAACAAGTTCATCAATTTGACTTCCAACATGTTCATGGAGTACTATAATACTGTAAAACATGCTACTCGATTAAGGTGTTCAATTTTGGATTTAGTTCACTATTTTGACCTGGTGAACGAGCTATTTCATTGAATCAAGATATTTCATTTTGGTTTCATTCCCGTTTTTGAGTGGGTCAACTATTTGTCATATAGTAAATAGCTAGCAACGAGCATGTAAAAACACATTACTACCGAGCATCATCTCTCCATCTAAAAAAGAAGTGGCAAGCTAATATTTAAAAATTTGATTCGAATCGACTTGGTAAGGAAGACACGGATCCCCCCCCCCCCCCCCCCCCCCCCCCCCCCCCCCCCCCCCCCCCCCCCCCCCCCCCCCCCCCCCCCCCCCCCCCCCCCCCCCCAAAAAAGGCTGGGAGATTACGATTGGGATTCGTTCACTGCATTACTCTGTACTCGTTTCGGGCATGATCGGCACCAAATGATGATCAGATAGTTCTACACTGTCCGCCAAACGTCCTCAGTAGCGCAATACATCGAGCAATTTGAATTAATTATCAATCACTTATCCTCATATTCTGGTTCGATTCACCCATTTTACTTTTTGACTCGCTTTGTCGAGGGCATGCGGAAGGATATCAGAGGTGCTAGTTCAGCGCCCACCGGACTTGGATACGGCCTGCGCGCTGGCTTTACTCCAGGAGGAAGTGGCTGACGGCGTGTTCAGCAACTTACCAAGGCCACCCGAGCCCGCCCCGCGTGCGGGCATGCCCCTGCCTCTACCTCCACCACCAACACGGCCAGTTCCGGCTGCACCAGCGATAGACCGTCGCGGTACTGAGGCGGTGCGAGCAGATACAACCAAGATCAAGGCGCTACGGGACTATCAACATGCCCGTGGGCTATGCTTCAAGTGTGGCGAGCGGTGGGGACACGATCATGTCTGCCCTAGAGGCAATAACAAATGAGTTATTATTATATTTCCTTGTTCATGATACCTCCCCCCAGCCTTCATGGTGATGAGCAGAGGGATACCTCCCCCCAGCCTTCATGGTTCCGGTTCGAGCCGGACTGGCCACCTACAAGGGTGGAAAGCAAGTGGAGAACGTCCCCAATCCCTCCAAAGGAGAGCGGGTATGCTTCGTCCCTTATCAGATAAGGGGACTCGGATTTCCCATACATTGGTTTCTCCGGGGGCTCCTGGAGTTCTATGGACTCCAGCTTCACCACCTTACGCCCGCCTCCATCTTGCACATCGCGGGCTTTGTAGCCCTTTGCGAGCTGTTCCTGGGCATCGAGGCCCATTTCGCGTTGTGGAAGAGACTGTTTTGCCTCGTACCCCGTTCTCACGAGGGGTCGATATATCAAGTGGGCGGAGCCAAAATATGGTGCATCGCCGGGACCGGATATCTATCCGGAACCCCGAAGAAGGCGTCCGAAGACTGGCCTTCGGAATGGTTTTATATGGAAGACGCCCCACAACCCACCCCTCGATCTCATTTCTGCAATTCACAGGAGATAACCCTAACCTGTGGAAGACACTTTGTGAGCAATATTTTCAAATGTTTGGTATTGTGCAATCTTTCTGGGTTCCCATGGCCGCTCTGAATTTTTCGGGGCGACATCTGTATGGCTGCAGTCCATTCAAAAAAGGCTGGGAGATTACGATTGGGATTCGTTCACTGCATTACTCTGTACTCGTTTCGGGCATGATCGGCACCAAATGACCCCCCCCCCCCCCCCCCCCCCCCCCCCCCCCCCCCCCCCCCCCCCCCCCCCCCCCCCCCCCCCCCCCCCCCCCCCCCCCCCCCCCCCCCCCCCCCCCCCCCCCCCCCCCCCCCCCCCCCCCCCCCCCCCCCCCCCCCCCCCCCCCCCCCCCCCCCCCCCCCCCCCCCCCCCCCCCCCCCCCCCCCCCCCCCCCCCCCCCCCCCCCCCCCCCCCCCCCCCCCCCCCCCCCCCCCCCCCCCCCCCCCCCCCCCCCCCCCCCCCCCCCCCCCCCCCCCCCCCCCCCCCCCCCCCCCCCCCCCCCCCCCCCCCCCCCCCCCCCCCCCCCCCCCCCCCCCCCCCCCCCCCCCCCCCCCCCCCCCCCCCCCCCCCCCCCCCCCCCCCCCCCCCCCCCCCCCCCCCCCCCCCCCCCCCCCCCCCCCCCCCCCCCCCCCCCCCCCCCCCCCCCCCCCCCCCCCCCCCCCCCCCCCCCCCCCCCCCCCCCCCCCCCCCCCCCCCCCCCCCCCCCCCCCCCCCCCCCCCCCCCCCCCCCCCCCCCCCCCCCCCCCCCCCCCCCCCCCCCCCCCCCCCCCCCCCCCCCCCCCCCCCCCCCCCCCCCCCCCCCCCCCCCCCCCCCCCCCCCCCCCCCCCCCCCCCCCCCCCCCCCCCCCCCCCCCCCCCCGTAGGGTTTTACCTCCATCAAGAGGGCCCGAACCTGGGTAAAACATCGTGTCGCTTACCTAGCTTCGAGGGTTATTCATGGAGAATCCGTTCAATGGATTCGTGCGGAGAAAGTCCTCCTCCTCCCCCTTGTACAGGCCAGACGGGATCTTTGCCAGATTGGCTGCCGAGCTCGGCCCTCTGCGGCCATGACGGATGGCGTCATCTTCCCCATTGAAATCCCACATAGGGTGGCCCCTATATTGGAGTGGCTGCACCCCTCGCATAATGCACGTGGCCATGATTCCAATCATGGTCAATCCGGAGTGGGCCAGTAACCTAATCCGGCCCATCAGATAATGGACGCTCCCATCCTCCTCCCGTTGAGGGCTCCGCGGGCGCCAACTCAGGCGTTTCTTCAAGGGAGCATTGCTGAACTCCAGGAGGCCGATCCAAACTGGATCCGGCAGAGGGGCGTCCTCCATGTAGAACCATTCCGAAGGCCAGTCTTCGGACGCCTTCTTCGGGGTGCCGGATAGATATCCGGTCCCAACGATGCGCCATATTTCGGCTTCGCCCACTTGATATATCGACCCCTCATAGGAACGGGGTACGAGGCAAAACAATCTCTTCCACAGCGCAAAATGGGGCTCGATGCCCAGGAACAGCTTGCAAAGAGCTACAAAGCCCGCGATGTGCAAAATGGAGGCAGGTGTGAGGTGGTGAAGCTGGAGTCCGTAGAACTCCAGGAGCCCCTGGAGAAACGGGTGTATGGGAAATCTGAGTCCCCTTATTAGATAAGGGACGAAGCATACCCGCTCTCCTTTGGAAGGGTTGGGGATGCTCTCCGCCTGCTTTCCACCCTTGAAGGTGGCCAGTACGGCTCGAACCGGAACCATGAAAGCTGGGGGAAGATATCCCTCGGTTTGGAGCGCCACTAGCTTGTTGTGTGGAACTGGGCATCTCCCCCAATCTCCTGGCTTAGGGCTGGGAGCGCGAGTGGAGGAGCCGCGTCGACTATCCATGATGGAATGGATTTTTGTCAGAGGCGCTTCGATGAGAAATTGCGGATGGAGGATGGTGTGAGCTGGATCTAGATCCTCGCCTCTCTTATAGGCGGCTCGTTCGCACGGCTAGGGGGTAAAATGTAAAAATACGCTAGCTTTTCGCATTCATACGACACGTGGAAGAAGGCCATTATTGGGCGTAGAAGCCAAGGAGCGCAACATTTATAAGGAAGCCGGACACTATTCGACAGGAACATGAAGTTTGAAGGAGAACCCGCCTTGCAACGCCGAAGACAATATACGCGCCGGACTCGTCGTCGCTGAAGCCCGGTTCGGGGGCTACTGAGGGAGTCCCGGACTAGGGGGTGTCCGGATAGCCAAACTATCATCATCAGCCGGACTCCAAGACTATGAAGATGGAAGATTGAAGACTTCGTCCCGTGTCCGGATGGGACTTTCCTTGGCGTGGAAGGCCCCCCCCCCCCCCCCCCCCCCCCCCCCCCCCCCCCCCCCCCCCCCCCCCCCCCCCCCCCCCCCCCCCCCCCCCCCCCCCCCCCCCCCCCCCCCCCCCCCCCCCCCCCCCCCCCCCCCCCCCCCCCCCCCCCCCCCCCCCCCCCCCCCCCCCCCCCCCCCCCCCCCCCCCCCCCCCCCCCCCCCCCCCCCCCCCCCCCCCCCCCCCCCCCCCCCCCCCCCCCCCCCCCCCCCCCCCCCCCCCCCCCCCCCCCCCCCCCCCCCCCCCCCCCCCCCCCCCCCCCCCCCCCCCCCCCCCCCCCCCCCCCCCCCCCCCCCCCCCCCCCCCCCCCCCCCCCCCCCCCCCCCCCCCCCCCCCCCCCCCCCCCCCCCCCCCCCCCCCCCCCCCCCCCCCCCCCCCCCCCCCCCCCCCCCCCCCCCCCCCCCCCCCCCCCCCCCCCCCCCCCCCCCCCCCCCCCCCCCCCCCCCCCCCCCCCCCCCCCCCCCCCCCCCCCCCCCCCCCCCCCCCCCCCCCCCCCCCCCCCCCCCCCCCCCCCCCCCCCCCCCCCCCCCCCCCCCCCCCCCCCCCCCCCCCCCCCCCCCCCCCCCCCCCCCCCCCCCCCCCCCCCCCCCCCCCCCCCCCCCCCCCCCCCCCCCCCCCCCCCCCCCCCCCCCCCCCCCCCCCCCCCCCCCCCCCCCCCCCCCCCCCCCCCCCCCCCCCCCCCCCCCCCCCCCCCCCCCCCCCCCCCCCCCCCCCCCCCCCCCCCCCCCCCCCCCCCCCCCCCCCCCCCCCCCCCCCCCCCCCCCCCCCCCCCCCCCCCCCCCCCCCCCCCCCCCCCCCCCCCCCCCCCCCCCCCCCCCCCCCCCCCCCCCCCCCCCCCCCCCCCCCCCCCCCCCCCCCCCCCCCCCCCCCCCCCCCCCCCCCCCCCCCCCCCCCCCCCCCCCCCCCCCCCCCCCCCCCCCCCCCCCCCCCCCCCCCCCCCCCCCCCCCCCCCCCCCCCCCCCCCCCCCCCCCCCCCCCCCCCCCCCCCCCCCCCACCCCCCCCCACACACACACAGAGAGAGAGAGAGAGATGGAGAGAAAGGGAGAGGGACCAACAAGGTTTTTGTGTCGGATGCGTGCTACAGAATTGAAGATTGTCGGCGAGAGAGAGACAGAGAACAGGAGTCCGGGAGAGGGGGAGGTTGCGTTTTATGCATCAAAGACTGATATAAACCATGTTTCGATATAAACTTGCATTCAAATATTTAAATTGGAGAACATGTTGTCTGCAATCCACACATGAACGGATGTATGCGTATATCAAACAAGTTCATTAATTTGGCTTTCAACATGTTCATGGAGTACTATAATACTGTACAACATGCTACTCGATTGAGGTGTTCAATTTTGGATTTAGTTCACTATTTTGACCTACTGAACGAGCTATTTCATTGAATCGAGATATTTCATTTTGGGTTTGATTTGCGTTTTTGAGTGGGTCAACTATTTGTCATATAGTAAATTGCTAGCAACGAGCATGTAAAACACATTACTCCCGAGCATCATCTCTCCATCTAAAAAAGAAGTGGCAAGCCCCCCCCCCCCCCCCCCCCCCCCCCCCCCCCCCCCCCCCCCCCCCCCCCCCCCCCCCCCCCCCCCCCCCCCCCCCCCCCCCCCCCCCCCCCCCCCCCCCCCCCCCCCCCCCCCCCCCCCCCCCCCCCCCCCCCCCCCCCCCCCCCCCCCCCCCCCCCCCCCCCCCCCCCCCCCCCCCCCCCCCCCCCCCCCCCCCCCCCCCCCCCCCCCCCCCCCCCCCCCCCCCCCCCCCCCCCCCCCCCCCCCCCCCCCCCCCCCCCCCCCCCCCCCCCCCCCCCCCCCCCCCCCCCCCCCCCCCCCCCCCCCCCCCCCCCCCCCCCCCCCCCCCCCCCCCCCCCCCCCCCCCCCCCCCCCCCCCCCCCCCCCCCCCCCCCCCCCCCCCCCCCCCCCCCCCCCCCCCCCCCCCCCCCCCCCCCCCCCCCCCCCCCCCCCCCCCCCCCCCCCCCCCCCCCCCCCCCCCCCCCCCCCCCCCCCCCCCCCCCCCCCCCCCCCCCCCCCCCCCCCCCCCCCCCCCCCCCCCCCCCCCCCCCCCCCCCCCCCCCCCCCCCCCCCCCCCCCCCCCCCCCCCCCCCCCCCCCCCCCCCCCCCCCCCCCCCCCCCCCCCCCCCCCCCCCCCCCCCCCCCCCCCCCCCCCCCCCCCCCCCCCCCCCCCCCCCCCCCCCCCCCCCCCCCCCCCCCCCCCCCCCCCCCCCCCCCCCCCCCCCCCCCCCCCCCCCCCCCCCCCCCCCCCCCCCCCCCCCCCCCCCCCCCCCCCCCCCCCCCCCCCCCCCCCCCCCCCCCCCCCCCCCCCCCCCCCCCCCCCCCCCCCCCCCCCCCCCCCCCCCCCCCCCCCCCCCCCCCCCCCCCCCCCCCCCCCCCCCCCCCCCCCCCCCCCCCCCCCCCCCCCCCCCCCCCCCCCCCCCCCCCCCCCCCCCCCCCCCCCCCCCCCCCCCCCCCCCCCCCCCCCCCCCCCCCCCCCCCCCCCCCCCCCCCCCCCCCCCCCCCCCCCCCCCCCCCCCCCCCCCCCCCCCCCCCCCCCCCCCCCCCCCCCCCCCCCCCCCCCCCCCCCCCCCCCCCCCCCCCCCCCCCCCCCCCCCCCCCCCCCCCCCCCCCCCCCCCCCCCCCCCCCCCCCCCCCCCCCCCCCCCCCCCCCCCCCCCCCCCCCCCCCCCCCCCCCCCCCCCCCCCCCCCCCCCCCCCCCCCCCCCCCCCCCCCCCCCCCCCCCCCCCCCCCCCCCCCCCCCCCCCCCCCCCCCCCCCCCCCCCCCCCCCCCCCCCCCCCCCCCCCCCCCCCCCCCCCCCCCCCCCCCCCCCCCCCCCCCCCCCCCCCCCCCCCCCCCCCCCCCCCCCCCCCCCCCCCCCCCCCCCCCCCCCCCCCCCCCCCCCCCCCCCCCCCCCCCCCCCCCCCCCCCCCCCCCCCCCCCCCCCCCCCCCCCCCCCCCCCCCCCCCCCCCCCCCCCCCCCCCCCCCCCCCCCCCCCCCCCCCCCCCCCCCCCCCCCCCCCCCCCCCCCCCCCCCCCCCCCCCCCCCCCCCCCCCCCCCCCCCCCCCCCCCCCCCCCCCCCCCCCCCCCCCCCCCCCCCCCCCCCCCCCCCCCCCCCCCCCCCCCCCCCCCCCCCCCCCCCCCCCCCCCCCCCCCCCCCCCCCCCCCCCCCCCCCCCCCCCCCCCCCCCCCCCCCCCCCCCCCCCCCCCCCCCCCCCCCCCCCCCCCCCCCCCCCCCCCCCCCCCCCCCCCCCCCCCCCCCCCCCCCCCCCCCCCCCCCCCCCCCCCCCCCCCCCCCCCCCCCCCCCCCCCCCCCCCCCCCCCCCCCCCCCCCCCCCCCCCCCCCCCCCCCCCCCCCCCCCCCCCCCCCCCCCCCCCCCCCCCCCCCCCCCCCCCCCCCCCCCCCCCCCCCCCCCCCCCCCCCCCCCCCCCCCCCCCCCCCCCCCCCCCCCCCCCCCCCCCCCCCCCCCCCCCCCCCCCCCCCCCCCCCCCCCCCCCCCCCCCCCCCCCCCCCCCCCCCCCCCCCCCCCCCCCCCCCCCCCCCCCCCCCCCCCCCCCCCCCCCCCCCCCCCCCCCCCCCCCCCCCCCCCCCCCCCCCCCCCCCCCCCCCCCCCCCCCCCCCCCCCCCCCCCCCCCCCCCCCCCCCCCCCCCCCCCCCCCCCCCCCCCCCCCCCCCCCCCCCCCCCCCCCCCCCCCCCCCCCCCCCCCCCCCCCCCCCCCCCCCCCCCCCCCCCCCCCCCCCCCCCCCCCCCCCCCCCCCCCCCCCCCCCCCCCCCCCCCCCCCCCCCCCCCCCCCCCCCCCCCCCCCCCCCCCCCCCCCCCCCCCCCCCCCCCCCCCCCCCCCCCCCCCCCCCCCCCCCCCCCCCCCCCCCCCCCCCCCCCCCCCCCCCCCCCCCCCCCCCCCCCCCCCCCCCCCCCCCCCCCCCCCCCCCCCCCCCCCCCCCCCCCCCCCCCCCCCCCCCCCCCCCCCCCCCCCCCCCCCCCCCCCCCCCCCCCCCCCCCCCCCCCCCCCCCCCCCCCCCCCCCCCCCCCCCCCCCCCCCCCCCCCCCCCCCCCCCCCCCCCCCCCCCCCCCCCCCCCCCCCCCCCCCCCCCCCCCCCCCCCCCCCCCCCCCCCCCCCCCCCCCCCCCCCCCCCCCCCCCCCCCCCCCCCCTCCCTTCTGGTGCATGCTTCCCTTGTTGGAGCAGCTGCGGTGAGTCGGAAGATAGTGTGGCTGAAGATGCAGAAAACACATAATGTTAAGAATGACACATCTCTCTGATCTGAAGAAATACCCTAAGAGATCAACAGCAAGGTGCGAGAGTGGTCACACGTCTGTTGACTGAAGACTAAATTGGGGTCACACGATTTTATTTTATTTTGGTACTGTCCGATCTACGCCGGATGGCTTGATGGCGGTCTTGTGCCTCCCGGCTGACACTGTTCGGAATCTTCCCCGAAGAGCCAGCGACCACTGACAGAGCAGCCTGCCTCCATCGTCCGTGGCCCCGACCAAAACCCCGCTCCCCGTCCCACCGCACTGTCGTGGTTGCGCCACCCCCGGGCCAATCCACAAAGACTCGCCGTCATCCAGATCCGGCGGCGGCACTACCTTCAACCCACGCAACTCTAAGATAGCCATCTAAGCACTGCTTCCACGGCGAACTTGCGCCCCCGCACCCTTACGTTATACACCAGCCAACCGGCAGCCTAGGAGCTCCGCCGGCTCGAGGGGTGCTGCTTCCCATTGGGAATCGATTGGCCCAGAATAAAAATTCAGACAACTGACACTTAAATAAAGTGATTTGAGATGAGGGTGCTACCTATCTGGCGGCACGGTGAAGTAGGCAGCTCCAGCTGCCTAGCCGGTGAGGCCTGCGCGGTTGCGGTGGCTACCGGCGGCAAGGAAGTAGAGATGTCGCGATGGTCGACGGCTACGGGGAAGCAGCGCCAGGGCTCTGGATGGGTCCAAAGTTGGAGTTGCTCCGGTGCCGTGAACAACGGCGGGGGTGAATCGCTCCGGTACGGTTCATGCGGCTGTCGTCGAGGCAGCTCCGGCAGCACGGAGTAAGAGGCACATGGCCCAGTGCACGACGGCAAATGGACAGCGTCTCCGGGTTTAGAGAGGAGGGCGGCTGTGAATTTGGTGCGGTGGGGGGCGCCATGGAGGAGGGGCTGAGGTTTCACGGCTCGGGAGAAGGGAGCTTCCGGGGAGAAGGTGATTTGGTGCCCAC